>MU127854.1:167585-200538 GCA_014904975.1 Marasmius fiardii PR-910
AGGTAGACAGTATATAAGGGCTGGGGTTTTCGTCAGGAAAGCTCCAAGTTACCCACCCAGTCTTGCTGCTGTACCACGAGGGCAGTAGTAAGCAGGGAACGTCTATAGAGGGAGACACGAAAATAGAAACGAGACCAGTCTTAACTGACTTGGTAGATTTGACTGCACCTGACTGTTTAACTGAACTGTCTGACTGTCTGAACTGATTTGCTAAGTCCGCTGGGACGAAGCAACTGTCTGTCTGTCTGGAGTGGAAGTCTGTTGGGGACCAAACTCACTGTCTGTCTGTCTGTTCTGTTGAACTTCTGAAGTAGTGTTTGACTTAGCCACTGGGTCTGTCGACCTTCTGAAGCTGTTCTTTGTGAGTCTGAAGTACCTGAGTTGTGATTGGCGTGTCTCTGGTTGCTGCTACTTACAACCCAACCACCCACCTACCTATTCATATGTTTCCCTCCACTTCTGAACCCCTTCAGAGCATAGTATAGGATCTGAAAGTCATCCAAGACCCAGTTCCGCACTTGATATTTTGTTCTTGAGTTAGCTACTGGCAGAACCTTCGATCAACGTCAAACCAGCTCTCGCATAACATACGCTAGACCTCAGGAGTGATTTGTTTGGTGTTTTCTATAGTTTTAGGATTCTTGCTGTAGTACTTTACGGCACTAGGACTTATATATCTCACACTTCACCCTTGCCCCATCTTAGATGTTTTAACGCCTCAATTAGATCTGACAGAAGTAGTATATCTAAGATCTGATGTAGAAAAGTTGAATAGAGCTTGCAACAATTGAGAATGCAAGTCAGGTTCAAACCTTGTGAAGTGAACAGAATATTGGCACAGACACAAATAATCTGCTAAGTCCCAAACTGGACAGGTAATTGGATGACCCAAATTGGTCACAAACAAGTTGTCCCAAACTGGGCTTTAGATCTGGAGTCCTAAAGTGGATAAACAACAGCAAACAATGACCCAAGCTGATCTAAAGACAAACTTCTCGAAGTCCCAAACTAGACCTAGGCAAACTGAGTGTTCCAAACTGAACAAAGGGGGCAAATTCTAAGGTCTGATAAATCTGAATTGATTCCACTGGACAAATACCAGGGAGGGGTCTAGGCTAGAGATTTCCTGCTATTTGGGGGCAGTAGTAACTACTGACTACAAACATTCATATGGGGTTTATATACTTTGAGATGAAATAAAACAATAAGTATATCATTTGGAAATGAATTTTGCTGTCCAACAACTACTTGTCGCCAGATTGGGGTGAAGAGCTCCTTAATCCAGGTGAGTTTCATTGCCAATATACAAAATTGAGTGGGGTTCTAGTCTAATTGGATAGCTGGACTATACTTTTACACACAAACTAGTATTTGGAGTATTTATGCACCCTAAAATCTCATATGGACCCACATACTTAGCCAACAGCTTTGTAGCATGGCCCTTCAGAAGCTTCAAATTTTTGGTCAATAAGTATATCTTGGACCCAACTTTCAACTCAGGTTCTGTGGTGCATCGTTTATTAGCTTGGTGAGTCTGGAATACCCATGATTCAATTATTCTGTCATAGGCATCAAATAGATTTTGCATTGCCTGTATTGCATAAGCTCAGATCCTGGGTAGTGCAGTTTCATCTTGGCGAGCATCAAACAGCATAGAGGGAATATAACCATAGTTCAATTCAAAAGGTGCATATCCAGTTGACTCATTTACACTGCAGTTAATTGTAAATTTAACAATAGGCACTTTCATGAGCCAGTCTTGCTGATCTGGCCAGACTGAGGCTCAAAATATTTGTCCTATGGAATGATTAGCTCATTCCATTGCTCCATCAGTCTGTGGATGGAACAAGGTTGACATTAATAATTTAGCTCCCAAGATATAGTGTATTTCCTTCCATCATATTGATGTGAATTTCAGATCCCAGTCTGACACTATTGATGCTGGTAAACCATGTAGGCATAAAATTTCTCAAATATACATCAATGATAATTGAGTGGCAGTATTACTGGTATGGCAAGGAACTAAATGTACCATACTAGTAAGCCAGCAAGTAATGACCCAAAGATAGTTGTAACCTTTAGCTTCAGGAAATGGTCCAATGAAATCCATACTAATCAACTGCCATGGACATGTCGGAATTGGCAAAGTGTGGAGTTTGCCAGCAGGTGCATGTGTACCCATTTTAGATCTATTGCATGGCTCACACGACTTGGAGAATTTATTTGTCATTGAATAAATTCCAGGCCACCAATACCACTGTCAAATATAGTCAGTGGTTCTCTGTCATCCAAAATGTCTGACAATCTCATGTCTGGTTTCAAGAATCTGAGTTCATATTGATGGGTACATTCAGCAGAGTTACCAGGATGCACAGAACATGTTCACCTGCAAGGTTAGTAGTCCAAATGTGCTTTTTTTTTGTCAAATTATAAAATGAGGGTGATCCTCAGGCTTGGCAAGTATTTTCTTGAATAGTGGGTCAGAATCATAGCAAAAGCATAATCTTTTCATAAATTCTGAATTGGTGTCAAATTTGCTCCTGAGACTGGGGCCTTCAGCTCAAGAATCAAGTAATGTGGGATTGACCACAGGTTGTATAAGCATAGATGGAACTTCAGATTCACAGGAGGCCTCTAGTGTAGCTGCCTCAAGTTCTTGAGATTCTGGGGCTTCCCTTAATTCATGGGAAGCCTGAAAACTTTCAATCATCTCAAATATTTCCTCTTTTTGGCCAAGTGGTAAGTCTTTGCACAATTTGTCAATGCAGGCATTGGCACTAACATATTCACTAGGTGAGTGTTTTTCATCCCAGTTGTCAGATTCATAGTATCGCAATAGAATATCAGCTACTCAGTTAGTCACACCCTTCATATATGTAATGTCAAAATCAAAGTGAGATAGAAACTCCATCCACTGAATTTGGTGGCTAGATAGTTTCTTCTGGGTTTTGAAAAATTTGAGAGCATGGTGGTCAGTCACCATATGAATTCAGTAGCCAATTAGCTTATCTTCCCACTTCAGGAGGGCTTCAAGGATGGCCAAAGTTTCAGTCTCAAAGACATGGTGGTTTTGTTGAGCTTCCATGAACTTTTTTGATATAAATCCTGCAGGATGGCATGTCTGCCAGGTAGTATCACCCTGTTGCATAACTTCACTAACAAAAGTACTGCTCAGTGTTGAAGATGTGGTCTTCCAAACATCCTCAGGTACTATCCAAACTTGTTCATAGGCATCAGAAAGATCAATCTTTGATCTGTACTTAGTGCCAGCAACTTGCATCTATATGCAGTCCTGATCAAGTAATGGTGTGACATCCTTAACAGTATTACTATTCTGCTCACAGCAGTCAACTGTAGTCTGAATTTTCCCATCTTTCTGAGGAATACAGAGCATGGGCGCAGCTTGTGGGACAGTGGTAGGTCTCTACCATCTGGCTCGCACATATTGTTCAATTTTGTTAGCTAGTTGGCCTTGTAAGGAGTCAGCACACCTAGGCATATAGTAACAGTATTTTTTGTAGGGGTCTATGAGTGGAATGGTATAGTTTATGTCCTGGATCAGAGTCAAAACTTTGGGTACCCCTTGCATAATATTGGCATACTTGTCAGGCCATTGTTGGCAAAGTTGTGGAATATCAAGGGCAGTTAGGCGAAATTTACTCTCAACTTCATGGGCAGGGTTGAGTTGTTCAGTTGGTGGTGAATTTAGGCTTTCTGCTCTTTGGAACTCTTCAATCAACTCATTCATGGGCATTAGATCCTGAGAAGTTACAGCACTGTCAATCATAGTGAAAACGTCATTCATATCAAGTTTATCACTAGGCATAAGTAGAATTGGTAAGTGTTTATTCAATATGTTTTGATTTTTTGTATCTTCTTTGTCAAATACAGTTTCCACTGCAGCCTTATGGGACCACGGTGGCTCAACTTGAGTTGAACAAATGTTTGCACTGCTGCCATGTAGTCATTTATTTTTTGGCTTTGATACCTTTTCAGGCCTATATTTGGCAGGAAACTCTTTTGTTGTTGACAATATATTATTGAGTTTCCTTGGTCTAGGTTGAACTTCAAGTTCCTCATTCTCTTTCAATTGGAGGTTTTCACAAATCTGTTTTGAGGTGTGATGAGCTAATTCAGTCAGTTCCTCCCCTTCTGAAAGAGTTGGAATAACTGATCCTTTCATTTTAATGGTGTCCTCATTGAAATCAAGTACAATGCCATGTCTATGCATAAACACAGTACCCACAACAGTGTCATATTGATCAACATTGGCAATATCAAGATATTCTTTGGCTAAAACTGACTTTCTATTAGACTTGAGGGTATATCTTGCTGTAGAACCATAAATAATTTCTGAACAGCTTCCTTTGGTATCCAATTGAAGTGTAACTGGGTTTTCTAGATGGTAAACTTTGACCTTTGCAGTTCGTACAAAGTCTGGACTAATGGCATTGGCAGTACTGCCTCTATCAAATAGAGTGAAGGCTTTCACTCCATTGATGGTAACCCAGGCAGCTAGGCAGTGCTTTTCAAAATATGTCTGCCTGGTTCACCATCTTGGGCAATTGAGTAGGTGTAGGCTCAAGTGTGGCAGAAAACTTGCCATTATCATCAATTTGCATAAATCAGATGTATTCTGGGAAGTCCAATAGTAGTACATCAGCTTCATAACCACTGTTTTCCTCAAAAGACTGATAAGCAGATTCATCATCTGAATCAGAAATTTCCCAAGCATCTGCTCTATGATCTAGTGGGTTCATTATTGTATAATCATCATTTTCCATCATCTTGAATATCTGACCAGCCTTCAGTAGACTAACATTAGGCTTTTGACCTTGTGGCAAGTCAGGTTTCACAAATGTTTACTTATTTCTCTTCAGTCAAAACGTGGCCAATTTCTGTCTTCTCTAGATGGCCAGCAAGGATAGTTAGGTGGGCAGTCATCTTGGTGAGGTGATGAGTGTGGCTTCACCTTATAATGTCAACCATCCACCTTCTGAAGTCAGCTAAGTGAACTATCTCAAGGCTTATCATATTTAAGCATATTTTGGGTGTTTCTATACTCATGGGACCAAGAGCGTGAATGCTTGTGACATATCCATTCAAGCTTTTTATGGGCTTCAGCATAATATTCACAAGCTTTCTCAGTCTGCTCAAGTGACATGGCAGCCTCCATTATTTCATAGAGTGAGGGTTTCTCAGCTGTAATGCCATAGATGCAAGCCAAATCATCGGTCATACTAGAAGGTAATGAAGGAACCAGCCTCCACTTGAAAGCATACAAATCGGGAGGTGTAGGTAGGTTCTTTGCATACTTCTTGAGTGTACTAAATAGTCCCTCAATGCCTCTGGCCTTACTGTATATAACAGATTCATATTGATCCACCACCCTAGTCAAGGAAGGTTCATGCATGAATTGGCAATATAGGCCTGCAATAACCTGCATAAAAGTCCATTGTTCCTTTAATGGGTCATTAGGGTTGAAATCATCAGGGATGCACTCAACCACATCAACATAATAGTGCCGAGCAGAAGATTTCAAGAAGGTGGCAACAGCATTGGTTCTTTGCATATCAACTGAGGTAAGTACATAGGCATTTCTTCATTTGCTCCATCAGGTGGTCCACATAGATCAGCAGTATTCAACCAGCAAACTAAATCTTGTACAAATGTGTTGAAAAAGGTCAAATCATCTTCACCACTGTAGTTTCCAGGTTTGGGCAAAGATTGCAAGAGGGTCTTCTGAATACCTGAATTTCCTTTGACAGGTTTACAATACAAACAGGTGGTAATCAAGTCTTCAAACACTTTGAAAGCAGCTTTTAACATTTCTACCTCAGATTGGGGGGTTGGATTATATGTCCAAACCTCTTTCTGAAGCATAGTGTAGTCTTCAGAAGGTTCATGAGGACAATTTTCTGAATACAACCTTTGGTGGTCAGCATCATCATCTGACTCAAATTTATTAAGATCATTGTCACTTGAATCATCACTAGGAGGGCTACCAGGTCCATCTCACAGTAGGTTACTAGAGCTGTCTCGCTGATCGTCAAATTGCTTGGGGCAGTCCCAGTTCGGCCAATTATTATTTCCAGTAGGTGTTGCACCACTACTTGATCAGCTAGTCTGGCAATGATATGCTGGGTCCTGATCAGAGAATGGTTCAGGATACATGGTCTGTAAACGCATAATTTCAGCATCTTTGAGAGGCCTAACATTCTGCATGATGCTTGGTCAACTCAAGTGGTAAAACATACTGTTAGTGGTGATATATATGTTCTGAGGCATGATATAACTAGTCCCATAGTTTAACAAGTCATGTTCTTGAAGACGGTGCAACACATAATGTCTCCTGAGCTCGGTATGGTAGGCTGTAACTTGGGACTCAACATCTTTGGATAGCCGGGATTTCCTTGATGGCATATGATGTGTGTTATTTTCATCTTCCAATATTGGCTCCACAGATGACAAAAACTCATTTCCCGAGTTTTTGGCATCATCTCTAGAATTCTTGGACTCACTAGGGGTAGCTCTAAGTGCAGTGAGCAATGAATGACCCCTTTGAAGAGCAACTTGATTTGTCTCATTAACAACATCTAAAACATTGGAAGCACTGCTTCCAGCACTAAATAGGCTATTCTGTGAGGATTGAGTAGCACTGGGGCTTTGATTCCTCAGTGTCTGAAGATCTAGACTCAGATGGGGGTTTATTTATAGCAGGTGGAGTGTTAGTAAACCACCTGGGGTGTTGGCCATATCAGTAAAAGACAGGGTGTTGGATGATCTGCCAGGAGTATTATTATTCCTGGCTGACTTGCCCTTGCCTTTCTTGTCCTTAGGCAGGTTATCTGCCATTGCAAAAACTGTAGTTTAAAAAATGTGTAAGCGGTAGCTTAGAACTTACAGTGCCTCAGGCCTCAGATGTAAACTAGACAGGGCTTTATATTGCCACCGAGCTATGTACAAGGCGAAGTAAGGCAGATGGAAGTAAGTTAGAAAGGAGTGGAAATGAAGGATCAACCTTGTCTAGGGAATAAGTGTGAGAGTCATATACTAAAAAAGTAACTGCAGGTTACATAGAATGCTTGTTAGGGTGAAGGAGTCTCAATAAACACACACTGCCATTTTCCCAGCTGAAATTACCACTCGGAGTTAGTATTGATTAGATTTAACTGTGCTTTCTCTCCTTGTTAATTTGGAATGCTTTTTTGTCTCAGGCTCCTTTGCCCTCTCAGGCGTTCTAACTGACAACTCGACAATTGAAATGACAGACCTTCCAAAGCCCATACATGATGGTTTCTTTACTACATGGAAATCACCAAAACTACTACAGTTCTCGAGAATTTGGCAAGAGATCACATAACTGTGACAATCAAAAAAGATGGTTCTTCCATTGCATAGGCATATTCATTTACTTGGATCATGAACATACAAATGTAAATGGATCTTATATATAATGGACTTTGGACTTTGTAGCTACAGACATTGGAGTTTGCTATGGACTTGTATTGACTTTTGTGAATATACATTATATGTGTAATTGACATAATGTTTGTGGTGAAGGTTAAACAGGTGTGTGGGGCATGCTGCTAGTGTGGGCCAATGCAAGCAAGGTCTTGGCTGACGACATCAGCATTTCTCGTGGGAAGTAGCCCATACATATAAGGTTGTATTAAATTTATATAAACATCTAAAGGTGATCAGCAGTCATGAAAGTTCAAAAGAAACACCTACTGAACAGGTCTTGTCGAAGGACCAAGAGAATCCACTGAATATTACATGCATGACAACCGTGTGACTTCAATAGTTTTTCCGTTTTAAGCAATAAGAAATTTGGTCCCAGGTTGGACATGATGTGAAAGCATAGCTCTTACTTGATGAGATGGCCGTCCCTTGGCCTCAAATTCAGAGTACAGTAAGATTACATACTAACCTAAAGTTTACATAGCTATTAGGCCCAAGTTTGCTGCTTGTTCAATCGCTAGGCAGCTGGTGGCCGGCTTCTGCGCGTGGCCGGGATCTGGGCCGCCGACAGTACCTCTCGGAATTTTGTTCAGTTGAGGGCATGGACATGGAGTCAACAGAGTTGTTGAAGGGGGATTCAGCCTATCATTGAAAGTGAAATGGGCAATATCTGCCCGAGTCACGCCATTATCCCAATCCTTGTTGATTCCCTTTCAACGGACCTTCGCCAAAACAACTGGATACTGTCGCGTCAGTATAAAGGGTCGACCGCAAGAGAAGAAGGAAGCAGAACGGCTTGAACATGCACCCCCTTAGGTGAAGGATTAGAATCATAGCGATCCATGGGGATCCCTGATCCGAGCCGCTTCCAATAGAAAAAACTATACGTACCGATGACAGAAAGATGACTTCTCGGCTTTCCTTTTTCCTTTTTAGAACCGGAGGCGAAATTTTGCAAAGAAATGCCTCCCACCTTTTCCCAAAATAGCTCAAAATTATACCCAGAACTTATCTTTCGTTCCGTCAGAGACAAGAGTAACCCCCTTAAAGCGTGTTTTTAACGGCATCAAAACAGGCATAAAATTGAAAATTCACTCGGTTATCCGCTCCTTCTCCTTTCCTTCTCCCTCTCTCCTCTCCCTTTCCCCCGCCCTCTCTCTGTTTCATACCAAAACATTAGTTTATCTCTCTCGCTCGAAGTTCTGGGGGAGTACCATGGATATCTACATCTGTGGTCACTCAGAAGATCTTTTCGATTTTGCAAACGAATGCGTTCGAACTTCATGGACGGCACTCGTTCCAGCCACTCTCGTGCTGGTTCTGTGCCTATCTTCTTTCTTTCTTGCGAAATCGAAACTCAAAGCTCCACAAGTCTGGTGGTGGCCGTTTAGAAGGTTTCTGAATATACAAGAGGCAGAAGCTTCAGCCCTCGAATCGATGACGGATTCCAATCCGAATGGGAGTGAATTACA
This sequence comes from Marasmius fiardii PR-910, assembly GCA_014904975.1. Taxonomy (NCBI): domain Eukaryota; kingdom Fungi; phylum Basidiomycota; class Agaricomycetes; order Agaricales; family Marasmiaceae; genus Marasmius; species Marasmius fiardii. The sequence continues at coordinate 176,522 of MU127854.1, forward strand.
GGAGACGACAGCACTCGCGAGAGGAGATGGAGATGAAGATACTCGGATTACCGCATTTTCCGTCGTGATGGTTTTTATCGGTTTGTTGGAAATCGGATGTTGGACCGCAATGGGTGCATATACCCTTTCTTTCTTCTCAAAGTCCAACCACGAGGTCATTATTTCGAAAATCGAAGCATTATGGGCAGGCGTCAGACCTTTACTCCTCGCAGCTACATGGACATACACCGTCTTTCGAAGGATCTGCCGTCCCACTCGAGCCGCTCCACTCGACTTGTTTGCTGTTTATGTGTCGCTTTTGGTTTCTGGCGTCCTGGAATTTGGGGGGTTGTTATACGAGAGTAGTATACCGGCTGATCGTCTTCGGGCGCCGACTACGCTGGAGGCTGTGGGATATACGTTGAATCTTGTGGGCATAATGGTGTGTCTGGGTTGTGTACTCCGGATGCCTTTGTCTGTTCCGACTGCGGGTGTGAAAAAGGAGGAAATCGTGTGTATCTCTTAGGTCTTTTACCCCTACCGCTCTTGACGTCTTTTGTAGGGCAAATCGATCTCACCAGAAGACTACATTACACTCTGGGGATGGATATCCTTCTCTTGGATTTACCCGATTGTCACTCTCGGAAATTCAACTACACTTGAAGAATCTGACGTTTGGAATCTAAGCCCTATGCTTCATTCCCGAGTTCTTTTCCAGAGGTTTGTTACTCTGGCCGGTATGGGTGTTGCTGTGAATGATACGAAGGGCGCCAAAACCTTGGTGCAAAGTAAGAAGGGGCTCTCGTTCTTCAAGAGGGTATTGAAAGCCAATGCGATGGATATCATGTTGGATTCTACGTTGGCATTCACTGAGAGTTGTTTAACCTATTTGAATCCATTTTTCATGAAGTAAGTCTCCTTCTTTCTCTACTACTTCCTTTTTTGACGAGTGTTTTTTCCCCCGCACATAGTCGCATTCTGTTATCAATCGACAAACCCGCAGATTCCGTTACTCAAGCTGACAGATCCAACGCATATATCTACGCTTGTTTGATGTTTTTGGCGTCTCTACTAAAGGTGGGTTTATCTTGTTTTCTCCCTCTTCTCATCTGCTCGCTAACATATTTCGGTCCTTCGAAAAATAACTCTCAGGCACAATCAGACCTTAACCGGCTGTATTTCGGACGTCGCGCAGCTACGAGGGCCAGAGCAGAGATGATGGCGACTATTTATGAAAAAGCGTTGAAGAAGAAGGAGGTTTGTCAGCCTTCTGGCGGACTTGATACTGGTCCCAACGACAAGGAAGTCGAGGAAGACGCCAAAGACGCGGCTGATGAAGATGAACAGATAGCAGAACAAGCGCAACTTGGTCGTGCAGATGTGGGAAAGATTGTTAATTTGATGTCTGTGGACGTTGTAGTCGTGAGTTTGGTTTTTCTTTCTCTTCTTCCTTCCCCCAATGAATGAATGTTATAACTCTTTCCCCCCCTCGTTCTAGGTATTAGATGCGATTTCCCAGTTGTCTAAGATCTGGAGTGCACCGATGGAGTTGATGATTGGTTGCACGTATCTTTATCAGTACGTTCGCTTCCCTCTCTTATCTCTCCCTCTCAGATACATCCTCCCTCCCTTCGGTGTTCTACTCATCCCGCTAACAACCCCCACAGACTCTTAGGCTGGTCAGCCTTCTCGGGATTTCTAGTTTTCCTGGTCATCTCGCCCGTCAGCAGTCTCCTTTCTAAGCGCACAATCAAGATACAAAAAGGGATGTCCTCCGCTACGGATACCCGTATGCGGCTTTTGAACGAGCTACTCAGGGCGGTCAAGTTCGTAAAGTTCTTCGCTTGGGAGCAGTCGTGGATTAAAAAAGTGATGGTAGCTAGGAAGAGAGAGATTAGATGGTTAGTCAAGTGTACGTTTTCCTTCGCGCGATTTTGTTATTCACTTGATAGTCTGACGCATACACCCCTCCCTATTAGCACGAATTAACTCAACGCTTTATTTCCTCCTCTGGATGTCTGCGCCAATCCTCGTCTCTATCGTCTCATTCACAACATATGTACTTCAAGGAAACGAGCTCACGGTTTCTACGGCCTTCACGGCAGTTGCGCTTTTTGGAATGATCAGGACGCCGTTGAATGCCTTGCCTAATGTGGTGGTACAGATTTTGAATGTGCGTTTGTTTTTCTTTTTTTCAAGGTGGCTGCTGACTGTTTACGCACCCGCCTCTTCCATCTTCCATCTTCTTACGTAGACCCAAGTCGCGCTGGAACGTATCACGACTTTCCTTAAAGAGCCGGAAGTCGATGAACGCGTGTCTATGCTTAAAGCTGAAGCCTTAGCCACAGCTCGGGTTTCTGGAGACAGGGGAACCTCGGAGGAAGAACAAGAATCAGTCCTTGGATTTGTCAACGCGACGATTACTTGGAACGAGGATGAGGATGTCTTTGACCATCATACTTTGCAGAACCTAGGTAGAGCGACGGATAGGGAGGATGCGGTACCCGGGCACCTACCTCGGAACGGATCGTGGTTCTCTTTGAGGTCCTCGGCTTCTTCAAAGTTTCGGACTTTGACTTCGAAATCTCCCGCCACCACCGCAATGTACCTGTCCGTTCCTACGCATGCTCGACCAGACTCTTCCTCCTCCTCCAGCTTCACCACCCCCGAATCGCAAGACGACACCTCTAAATTCCAGCTAAGAGACATATCAGTCATATTCCCAGATGGAAAGTTGACCGTTGTCACTGGACCTACAGCGAGTGGGAAGACTTCGTTGTTGGTTCGTTTTTCATTCCCCTCCAACTCATCCCTTCCTTGTGCACGTACTCAAGTTCTTAAAATAGCTGGCAGTTCTAGGCGAAATGACGGTGGTTTCCGGCAAACTCGTTTTGAACAAAAACCCACACCGACTGGTACAATTACCGGGTGCTGAAGGGACCTATACGAAAACGATATCCTACGCCTCCCAAGCTCCCTGGCTTCGGAATCAAACGATTAAAGAGAACATTTTATTTGGGTATCCGTATGACCCGAAGAGGTATAGGGAGGTTGTCAAGGCGTGTGCTCTGCTTACGGATTTCAAGGTGCTTGAGGATGGGGATCGGACTGAGATCGGTGCTGGGGGCGTTAGTTTGAGTGGTGGACAAAAAGCTAGGTTCGTTTCCTGTTGGTTTTTTCTTCGTCTTCATGGTGTTCTTGTTTCGCGGTTATGCTGATACGTTTTCTTCTTTTTCTAGGGTTGCACTTGCGAGAGCTATCTATGCAAGGACGAAGTATGTGCTTTTGGATGACCCGTTGAGTGCTGTGGTAAGTTATCTTCCTCTACCTTTCCCCTACGTTTCGAGTAAAGTCTGACGTACGCCCACAGGATAGCCACACAGCCCGATATCTATTCGAAAAACTGCTCTGCGGACCACTCTTACGCGGGAGAACGGTAGTTTTGGTAACGCACCACGTGGACCTCGTCTTACCAGGCGCACATTACCTTGTTCGTATGCTTGATGGAAGGATTGATATGCAAGGAACGGTTAAGGAGCTTAGAGACCAAGGACTGTTAGAGGGTATAGTCCCCGGAGCGGCCTTTGAGGCTCACCGTGAGGCTCTTGCTGTCGCGGCAACAGAAGAAGAAGAGATCGGAAAGGATACGGCTGTTCCTTTCGAGGAGACGAAGAAACCGGCGAGAAAGTTGATTGAAGATGAATCGCGGGCAGCTGGAAGGGTGAAGTGGAAGATTTACAAGAAGTATTTGGAGGCTTCGTAAGTTCTCCCCTTACCCTTGATTTGGCGCCCGAGCTGACTTGTGAGGTTGTTTTTTGTAGGTCATATTACACATGGGTGATTTTAGTCCTCTTTGTGGTGCTGAACCAGCTTTTAGGTGTTGGAGAGAAGCTTTGGATGATGGTATGGCGGTCATTTTTCTCCAAGCGAAATCAAAAGACTTACGTTTTCCACTGTCTGCGCGGACAGCAATGGGGTCAAGCCTATCGAGATGACGAATCAGATGTCTTGGTATTGTCAACAGCAACTTCAACGTTAACTTCGGCTTTCCGCGCATTCCCCATGGGATCCCCAAGCTCACGTACCTTCGAGTATGAACACGCTGCTGACAGCTTTATGTATTGGCAACATCACCTTCATACCCACACCGCCAATTTGAGCCTCGGTGCTACTACTAGTGCCACCTACCTCGCAAGCGATGGTGGTGCTAGTGGCGGAACGTTGTTCGGTATCAATTTGCCAAGCGCACGTGAACATCCGTTGTTCTACGTTGGGGTTTATGCAGTTATTGGGTTTGGCACTGTGTTGGTCAACATTCTTTCAGTTGTTGCACAGTATACGGGAGCGTTGAGAGCATCACGGGTTCTGTTCAAGTATGTCCCAGTTTGTCGTCCTTCTCGTTTCCGAATCCAACCGACAACCCTTTCCTCAGACGACTCCTGGAAAGAGTCCTTCGAGCAACTTTCCGATTCCACGATACGACACCTCAAGGACGAATCTTGAATCGGTTCGGGAAAGATATCGAAACGATAGATTCATCTTTGGCTGGGAGTCTTTCGTCGGTGAACACGTCGTTAGCGAGCTTCTTTGCTAGTGTTGTTACTATTAGGTGCGTCGGCATTGGTTTCCCTTTGAATTGTTTTGACTGACATTACCTTGTTCTTGTTCCTCGATTCCACCCGTAGCGTTGTATTCCCTTTGTTTCTTCTACCCGCCACCATTTTCGGATTTATCTACCGGAAACTAGCAAAAGCCTACCTCAACACCGGTCGTGACCTACGTCGTATGGAAGCCAACTCTCGCTCTCCCATCTTCTCGTGCTTTGCGGAGCTGTTGGAAGGGATTGTAACGGTTCGAGCGTTCTCTGTTGAACATCAGTTCTTGGATGGTTTGCATGAGAAAATTGATCATACATCGAAGGTAAGAAAGCCTTCTCGTGAAAGAAATTATCGTGTGCTGAATCCCTCGTTTCCTGGTAGTTCTACTATGCGTTTTGGATGACGAATCGGTGGTTGTTGTTAAACTTTGACTGCATCGGTGGTTTGGTACGTTTCCCCCCCGCTTCTCAGTGCAGGGAGGCTTACGTCCACCTTAATCCGTTTTCCTCCCCCCCTCCAGCTTGTTTTCATCACCGCCTTGTTCTCGATCTCCAGAACAGACGACGCTGCCGCTGGTATCGCTGGTCTTTGTATATCCAGTGCGATCGGTTTTACGACGTCCGTTTACTGGGGATGTCGGTATTGGACAAGTTTAGAGCTCGATCTCAAGTACGCTTACCCCCTCCTCGCTTCCCCCTCCCCCCCCTTTACTAATAGTTTTTTGTTTCCTTTCAGCTCTGTGGAAAGAGTCATTGAATACCTTGAGATTCCGCAAGAACCACCAGCTATCATCAAATCTAACCGTCCGCCTGCGTACTGGCCTTCATCCAATCCCAACAACGATTCTTTGATTCGGGTGGAGAACTTGCGTGTCAAGTATGCACCGGATCTTCCAGATGTTTTGCATGATGTATCGTTCACACTCCGAGCTGGAGAGAGGGTGGGGCTGATTGGGAGAACGGGGAGTGGGAAGTCGACGTTGGCGATGAGTGTTTTGCGATTTGTGTGTGGCTGGGTCCTTGTTATGTTGCAATTTTCTGAGTATGCTGACATCTTGGCTTGCGTTTCGACAGGTCGATCCGATGAGTGGCAGGATCTTGATTGACGGAATTGATATTTCGACAATTGGAACGTATGATTTGAGGTCCAGGCTGGTATGAGCGTATCTCTTTTGGTCGCCTCGGACATCGCTGATCACGTTTTCTGTCACTTGCTTTGTGCGGTTCAGACATTCATCCCTCAAGATGCTATGCTCTTCTCCGGTACCCTTCGAGAGAATCTGGATCCTTTCAATGAACGTACCGACGAAGAGTGTCTTGATGTGTTATATCGAGTTCAGGTCATGCATCCGACGCCCGCCATTTCACCTACTACATCACGTACGCCATCTCGAGCCCCATCCCCAGACTCTCGTTATGCCAGTTCCATTACCGACGTGGAAAGCAGATCTGGCTTTACCATCAACCTTTACACCGAAGTCAGTGATGGGGGATCCAACTTTTCTCAGGGACAGAGACAATTGATTTCCCTCGCACGGGCACTACTGAGAAGAAGCCCGGTCATTGTGTTGGATGAGGCTACGAGTAGTCTGGATTTTGCTACCGATGAGAAGATTCAGAAAGCGATTCGGGAGGAATTTGGAGACTCGTTGCTGTTGACTGGTATGTTGTTACTTTTTCGTTGTATATGGCGATATAACTCATGTCTTGAACCCCTTAGTCGCACATCGTCTACAAACAGTCATTGACTACGATCGGTTGATTGTGTTGGATAAGGGTCGGTTGATGGAGTTTGATACGCCGCTGAATTTGATTAGGAAGGAGGATGGAATATTCCGGGATATGTGTATGAAGAGTGGGAATTTTGCGGAGTTGGAGGCTGCTGCCGTTGTGAAGGCAGACGAGGATAGTCTGAGAGCCCGGCGTTAGTTTGTCGATGGGAGGAGGAAGAATGGGAATTTCTTACTTGTGTCGTTCCTACTCATTGAATTTGAGTCATTCGAACTCCGACTCGCTGTTGGCGCAAGCACGGCCTATTTACTATAATTACTTGCTCGGTGCCATCACCTGTGGTTCCCACAGGAACCCTTATATCAGTGGGTGGATATGCGCAGTATCCACCCACAAGTCAAAATGCGGTGCACCGCGTGTTGCAGATGATCGTTGGATAATCGGCGGCCTCCTCGCACAATCGTTGACCTCGACGACCACCTCACGCCCTCAGCTGTCAATTCTAACGTCCAAAACTCGGTGGTCTTATTGCTCTGAGCTTGACGTAGAGGATGTCATAATCCTCGGCTCAAGATCTCTTTCATAGGTAATGAACTAGTAACAACAAAGTTGGCGGTTGACTCCATGAAGGTAGACAACGAGTTTATCATCCTAATGTAGGCTGTTGGTATGTCTGTTCGTCTTGACTTAATGTTGAGGTTGGATCTAGTAGATGCTCAAATATTTTTGATTGCTAGAACCTCTTTGCATCAAAGGGTGTGTATTCAGGCTGGGAAAGGCTTGGGGACATTTCTGCTGCCATCCGTCATCTTGAGAATGTCAAAAAGCAGGTCCGGACAGCATTTAATACCACTTATCATCGTTCGACTCATTCCGAGGCTGAGACTTCTCATCTTGTGTGGCGAATCGCAAATAATATCAAGCATAATGAGTTGGACACTAACAGGCCAGATAGGAAGATGTTCATCATACCTCGTAAAGACCTTCGGACACATGGATGGGAGCTCCTTGAGACATCAGCCCTCTCAAAGTTTAATGCAAAGTTAAATGCATCTAAACGAGGCACTCGTACAGTGGCTGATGAATTAGAAGCTCCTGCAGATATAGGTTTAACCATACCCGAATGGTAGTGGTGAATTAGAGCACTTGTGTAGTAGATACTAGAAGTAAATTTTGCGCGCAGCTTAAATTCCTTACATCTATGAGAGTGTCCCCATTATATACTAGTCGCACCCGTTTCACCCTGGAGCCCTTCGGGAATCTCACAAAAGTCATATCGAACCGGGAAATTACACTATACAGGCCCTTACTCCACTCTCCGGCCCACTCAGCTGTCTATTGAAGCAGCGAGGTAATCGCATCCGAACTTCTGACAAGGTCTCGAGGTGCGCAAACAAGCTTTTTGAATTTTGTTGCAGAGATGACGAATTCCGGAGAAAAATAAGAACGGTTCATAACCCTTACTTGTACGCGTTATAAGCCGAAAGCGACGTCTGAGTCGATATCACTTTGTACACGCGTTTCACAGCAAGACACGTCGTTCCTGCATGTCTCCAAGAAGACTTGAACTGATCAACGACTTGGTAAAGGAAACCCTGAATAACCGGGCGGAGTCAAAGGAGTCTGGAACATACCACTTTTAAAAGTCACATGTCCGCAGGTACTTCTAAAATCATCGGTCCTCGCTTCTCAGCGTCATCTTCACATTTTGTCCCGCAAAAGTTGGAATGGGGTCGTTTAGACTGCTGGAGGCACATCAAACAGATGGTTTCCGCCAGACTTTTTGATCCCAATAAGTACGGACAATAAACACGGAAGTCGGACCACTCACGTCTTATGAGAAAGTGAGCAATAATCAGCATTGTTGTGAGCGGACTTTTGACATCCCGGTCCTTGACACATTCCTAAGAGGAGGAGAGAGGCATTATCGTAAGACCAAGGCTAAGGAGAGGGAGCAGCCGTACCTGGAGGGTTCCCAGATATACCACCTTGTCCGTTCGCAGCAGATGCATTACGAGCACACGATTTACTGCAAAACGGGTGGCCTGCATACTTTGGTCGAGAATGACAAAGCTGCAAAACTAGTACGTTAGATGAAGAACCATTGAGAGGCGGGAACCCCGTCCGAGACGAGTAATGATACTAACGTCGCAATTACTATTAGACGGAGTTCCGCCTGCTTTCGCTTTGGCACAACTTTTGGAACAGTAGGGATGCGTATTTTGACCGTCATTGTACTTCTGTTTAAAATGACAGCTCTAAAGGAAGACGTGGTCGGTTATATAGTCCGGATCAAGAAGTTCAAAGGATTCTCTTACCTCGCACAGATTCGAGTAGGAGGTTGCCGGAGGAGTTGATGCCACTGAGGAGGCTGTAGAAGTCGTTCCTTGCGATGATGATTGAGGCTGAGATTGGCTCGATCCGGACTGGAAGGTGGGAAGCCTCGACAACGCAGTCGCCAGTAGACTAGATCCCGCAGATGCACCGGGCGCTACATTAGTCATGGGTTGGCCCTTTTGCAAGCCGGGATACTGCGAAGCCACGGTTTGGAGCAGAGATAGGGCGAGAGGTATATGAGCAGCGACTCCACTCATGATGATAAACAGGTAAGAGCTGGGGATGACACTTGTGGATCTGAGGGGTCTGAGAGATTACCGTGAGATGGGGGGTGGAATTGCAAGGGGGGGGAATTGCAAGGGGGGTAAAATGGTTTTTTAAAACACAAGTAGTCCCCTCGAGCGAACAATTGAGAAATGAGGATATGGCGTGCAAGGGCCGCGGGGGGATGTTGGACCACATGTTGTATACGCATGTCTGAGGTGAGGATGAGCTCAGCGCTCAGTCACAGCCCATTTGAGCTTTTCATTCGGATCCTAAGTAGCTTGTTTCTTTTTTCCCTTCTGCCAGCACGAAAACCTTCCCCACCATGTCCGCTTTATCAGAATATGAACTGGATACAACGGAGCCGACCCCACCACCCTCCAAGTCAGAATAATCTATGCGAGGTAAGTTGTCACGTTCAAACCATGCAAGATACTTATTGCTGTTGGGCTGAGAGCAGATCTGCCATGCCAAACCAAAGTTCATTGAGAATGGATATCTACATCCATTCTGTAGTCGATCATGCGCTCGCGCCGGAGGGACGACAGGAGAGAAAGCAATGGGTTGTATCCTCGACGGATGTCAATCCACCGGAAAACGCGAGTTTTCGTATTACTGTTCCAAAGAACACGGCAAGGAAGCAGTATCCTGGGGAAACGTTCCACCATATGAGGGTTGCAAGGTGTACCCTCAATACCAATCAGTCTTCTGCAAGGAGTGTGTACGTGACACTGATGCACACCCAGTACTCGCGCTGAAAGAACTTCACCCGGACGACACCACATTCAAGCAAGGTAAATAGCCTTTTTGTGCATGCCCGATTGATTTTTCTAAATGAATGAAATTCAAATCTAGTGCGAAATGAGTTCCGGAGTTTGTGGAAATCGAAGAGCGATGCTGCTGCATCGCCGACGGTGGAAAAGATATACGAAATTCCTAATACACGTCAGTTGAAGACGTGACAGAAAAAGTTCAGGTACGTCGGAAGAGACCTTTATCGTGGCACTATTGAGTGACAACGAGAGCCCAGTAAAATGATGCAACGTCCTATCGAGACACGAACGTACTTTTCCTCGATGTGTGTCTGCGATATGGGAGTCAACGCGACGACAAAAACATGCGGCGTCTGCAACACGATCAGATCTTCATTCGAGTGCCTCAGTTTTGGAGCTCCGTATCATATAGGAAGGTGAGTGATTTTGGTGAAGTCAAAGAGGTTCGACCACGATTTAACAATGCACAGATACGGGAAAGGGATTTACTTCTATAGGAACCCATCATTCTCCGACCAGTTCACATACACCATGACAACGTCTCCGTATCGCATTTCCATTGCATGTGACACCCTAGTGGATCGAAAAAACGAGGTGTGTGCACGGAAGACGTTTCGAAATGAAACGTGCTCATGATCCGGCCCTTTTCCGCAGATTCCCGAAAATGGTCCAGTGTTTGTGTCGAGCGTCGATGGAATTATACCAGCCTATGTTATAATGTTCTTCAAGTAGTCAATCCAATTATTCTGTATGCCAGGATTGTCCGAAGTAAATAGTCCGATAATTGTTGATAATTAAGATGCCACCGGGGTCTTGAATAGAGTAGAGAGCAGGGCCGCTGCCTTCGATTGTAGATGAAGTTCAGCTCCATTGGTATAGGCTACCAAGAATGCAGGGTGGATCGCATTGTTGTCGTAGACGACGGTTTCCTCGTAGTTTAGATCTGCACCAGGTACACTGATCATCTGGTCTATGATTAGTACAGACATATATATTGGATAGAGGGCAGATCGTACCGAGTGATGTCCAGGAGGGGGTTCTATCACATTGTTCGTGTTGTAACGTCTGATACAAGGCTTGCCGACAACGACACGATTGACCAACAAAATCCTATACTTGGAGTCCTTTCCTCCGGCATCAAAATAATCGTCCGCCTCTAAAAGACCAACAATGACAAGGGGAATTTACGTATGGAGAGACCTCACTGGAGGAGCATGATGTTGTATATATCCCAGTGCCGAACCTGCCCTAGTGATTAAGCGCCACTTCATATAATACTATACAGCGTCCAAACCTTCTAAATCTGTGCTTGGAGCCTGTTACACAAGTTAGCGCGCAAAAACTGACATTGTTCAGTGTACTTACCACAATTCCGAATATCATACAATTTAGATACTATGCAACACAAAGAGCAAGAGGCACAATGACTACAAGGTGAAGCAAGGCCAGATTGGTTAAATGTGAATATAGAAAAAAGTCTTTGCCCCTGGATTTCACGCTTCTCATTTAATTCTGTCATGAAGTGTGTACTATTTTACTTCTACCCCCTTACAGTCTCTTTTCCCTTTATTACGATACATCATTCTTGTTTCACCTTTTGACCTTACCTTTTATCTTTATTCTACTATGTCCCATTCGTTTCTGCTACATTCTATCAGTTTCCGCATGACACCAGGTCACGACATCATAGGTCACATGCCGAGTAGTATATATAGGATGACTCGTCACCTAGTCCCCCATCTTGACCTCTTTGTCTTGGGACTAGGTGCATATTTGTACTCTGTAGGATACCGGGCTTATATCGATTGTCTTTGTCTTGGGACTAGTTGTTGACTGTCGAGCCTTCGCTCCAGTCTCTGTGTGTTTGCTACCGGCACTTCAGCACAAATTCCTGTTGATGATTTGAATGGCTGTAGAGTTGTGTAGGTCGTGTTTTGTACACAGGGGTTTCAATCTTTGTTAGGGAGAGTTTCTTTATTTGCTAGGAATGTTAATGACAGGACTTGCTGTTTGACTTTCTTTTCTAAATGGGAGATCAAAGCTTGTGGTTGGTGAAAGAATACCAGCATGAGTATGGAAAGTCTAAGGGGCACTTCCACAATTTCAAGTATTCTGATCTTCTTTTTCTACTTTCAGGCTCAGAAAGTGAACATAATCTATAAATGAGGGGAAGGTGGTGAACCACATGCCATACTGTGATTGATGGAGAGCATGGATGAATTGGGAGTCGAGCATTGTGCATTTGTTTATTAAGCTAGATGTTCATATTCAGATGAAATTTGGCAATGTTAAATAAAAATATACACAATGGCTGCAAGTGTAGAGCTGTAGCGGTCCTCTCAACCTAGTGGTTGATGGGAAAACTGTTTTACATAGGTATTGTAGGATTACCTTCCAGAACTACTCTCCTTCACTTACTCACTGTCCTCATCTTCACTGTTCTTCTTTTCTTCACCTTCCTCCTTTTCTTTGCTGTTCTTTTCTTCGATCTCTTCCAGTGCAAAAACCTTTTTTCTCAACTCATCCAAATAAGGTTGCATAATGTTACTATATGTAGGGGGAAAGCTCTAGAACAAGGGTTAATAATGTTAAAGAATCTTGATACATTTACTCACCTTCAACCAGTCAACAAGAAGTGAAACATGATTGGAAAGATCCCCTCCTCTGAACAGAAATTTAATCATATGTTCCCAGTATTGAAGAAGTTTAGGGTCAGGTGGGCACCACTGTAGTATATCGCAGGTCTCATCAGGTAGACTGACTTTGGTGTATGGGGAGTAAAATTCAAGTTTTTACTGGAGGTGCTGAGAGAATACCTTACTGAGGGAAATGTGAAAAATGTTGGGGTCTCTAGTGCAGCAAACAATTGGTTCCACTAGCAACATTAGAAGCACAGGACAGGCAATGCTAATATGAGCAAGCCCTGCTTGCATTTCTTCCTAAATAGAACTCTGGGAGTTGTCCCTGAGAGTTCATCATTCCTATAAGGAAGCATTGTGGGAGGCAGGACCACAAGACATGGGATTGGGGGACATCCCGCAAAATTGAGAGATTTACAATTGAGGGAAACCTCAATTGGCTCCAGAAGGAACTTGTTGAGTGATATATCAGAGATGCAGAAGTAGATGACAGGAATGTTCATACCTTCAGACATTGGAGAACTAATAAAAACTTGTCAAGATGTCTGGGCTCACTGTTTAACCAATAAGTGAAAGGAAGCATCTCTTCAAACATGTAGTAAAGATTTGTGACAGTTTGGTTATGACAGTTTTCACAGCTGCAACTGTATTTTGACTTGGCTGTAGAATTTTTGAACAAAACAAGGTCCATCCTTTTTGAATTAGCCAGTCATCTCTCCTGGTAAGTAGAGGATTGGTTATATAATGTGAAAAATCTAGGTATGAATAAGGTCAAAGGACAAACCACTGGAAAGTATTGTAGACACCGGGTTTTGTACTGCAAATGGAGCCACAAACACACTAGTTCTATGGCAGTGGGCCTCCTTATCAATCAAAAATGGGGCAAATTTACCCCGGCCCTTACAGGTGCGTTAGCTTATAACCAAGAATGTTATGCTCAAGGATAAGGGCATAACAGAACTGGTAAGGTATGAGTCAACAACCCAGCAGCCTGCCAGTGTACAACCCATCGCAAGGTATGCCTCATCCACCCACAGAACAATCCATTGATATATTAGCCATTGAATGAAGTAGTATTCTCCAAATACGCTGCAACTTGACATCACGCAGCGAGCCCATCTGTTTATTCGCAATTCATAACAGAATCGCTCTATCCGAAATCTTTCGAAAACTTGACCATTCACCACCACAACCATCCCGCAGTTAGCGGTTGCTATTCTTTTGCTTGTTATTTCCGATCAATATGTTATGAAGTGCTAATTATTGGTATCTGTATCTGTTAGTAATCTACCTTTGGTGAAGAAACTGTAATATATAACAAAGGCCAGCATTGAAGGAATTTGACGAACTACTACTGGGTAGTACCAGGTGACTGCGGTGGGGCTCGAGGAGGGCGTCGTCATCAGCTTTAGCTTCTCCTGCTCATACTCCGCCTTGCTCGATGGTAGTCCTTCAACTGCTTTGTACTGCCCAAATTTTGCCAACCTTCTGACACAATTCTACCAGAGCCCTTTGATTCCTAATTCCTCGTCTGATTTGTTAAGTCCGAGCTGGATATTGCAAATTTTATTAGTCGTGAGGACAAAGGATGTGAGTTGAGGCTTCTTAGGCCCGGGAGGCTATTGAGGACGGTATGCAAGATGAATGGAGTTCTGTGTAGTTACATTGAATATGATTGAAAAGGCAAATGAAGCATCATATGGGTCATGAATGTATGAATGGTTGGAGACAGCGATGGTGGGGGGCGAGGTGCTGCAACTTGACGTCCCGTTTGTAAGGGTTGGCAGTAAGCTGCTGAGTAGATTACTTCAAGTTACCTTGGCTCTGCAGTGTTTGGTCCTACGTCCTTGCCTTAGTAATATTCACTTCAAAAGTCGACCTCACCCTCACTCATCCTAAACCTAAATGTTCAATCACTAGAAGAATTGCGAAACTGTTATCCTGGGCCATAGCTAATATAGCGAGTTTTTCACATTTTCTAACTATGTGCATTAATTTATTCTCGTCTTATTTTACTGATCTCACACTCTGGGAAAACGAGAAAATATGCTCGACATATTTACATACTGATAGTCACTAAATCTGTAAAAAAATCTGTGCAACTGAAATTTGTACTGATTCCATCCCAATCAGGATGCCTAATTTGTGGGCAGAAATTTGCCCAATCAGTGTGATATTTGGGCAGGTCGATATATGAACTGATTGACTAACTATCTACGGTACTGAAATGTGAACTGATTTAGTATAAATCAGTCTGGGTTCCAGGAGGGCTGAATGACCAAATTTCAGCTATCCCGAAACTTTGACTGATTGGGCAAATTTCGGTTCGGCTGATAGCCGATCACAAAATATCCGTCGGCCAATCAGCCTTCCTGATTGGTCAACTGATTTTTGGGATTTCAGCTGAACGGATTGGCTGCTGCAGCGTCACTGCCCAGACGCACATATGTCATGCCTGCGTAACGCAACGCGTGGTACGCAACTGATGTGGGCCAAATGCATGCATTTGCGTCAATCCTCGCAAATGACGCCGGAGTTTGAACATCAGCAAAAAGAAGATTATCAACAGGAATATTGCAATATTACATTGGTTTACGATGGGATAGCATCAAAGCAGAGGTTTTATATACAATTTAGTGCAGTTATGAATACAACAAGAAAGTGTGACTAGCCAATACATCAAAAACGGGTATATAATACATAGACTGCTCAATAATGAGCTCTGAAAATGTCATGTAGTTTTTCAAGGCAACTCATTATAGTTCCTCTTGAGATTTGAAGTGAGCAAAAATAGCCATACCACGGCATCCTACTTTATAAATATAGACAAAAACAGACTTGACAATGGACTCTGGAGAGTAGATGTGACAATGGAAAGTAGATGGGGCAACAAGTAATTGGAAAAGAGTTACAGTCTTGGATTGATTGGCCAGGTGGTCCCCTGACGAGGTTTGGCCCCTCTCCCTGCGACGAGTATGCAGCATACGTGCTGGGTCGGATGCTGGCAGTGTGACACCAATACATCACTCATCTTCTCTTTCTGTCTGGCTACCCGATCGAAACTCTCAACAGCCCACACATGGTTTGTGAGCTTAGCTGCTAAAGCCTTCTGAACTTCATGGTTAGCAATCTCCCAAGATATATGCACAAGCGATCGAAATGCTGACCGGAGCAGTGTCTTCGAAGTAGTGAGTAGGGGGAAAGAAGGCACTGAATATTACTATTAGTCTAGATACCCTACGAGAAAAAGATATATAAGCGTATCTTGGAAATGTATTCAGCATTATTTCCAGAATCGCTGAGCATATAGTTAGAAAACAATTCGTCAAGCTACTGATATGGTGCAGCATCATAAGTTTTGTGCTCTATCGGCGATGAAAAATGAACAGTAATGCATACCATTTCGGACCACAATAGATCTACCTCATCTGGTATTCTTACTCACACCAAGGAAGAAACTAGTGAACATGAGAGCGAACCAGGGAACGTCTTCTATTGATATGTGCATGGTACATATTTGAACAGACTTCATCGATATAGACGCTTCAACCCACAGCTGGGTATTTGAAGCATCAAAATCCCACAGAAAATTTACTTTATACCATGACATGAGAGTATTGATGCCGCCAGAAATTCACTCACTCCACAGATGGAGAGAGCTTATGATTATAATATGAAGTACCGGCCTCCTAACATCAACTGTAGGAAGGACCCACTTCCATCCTAGCTGTAGGTTAAAGATAGTTTTCCAATCTACCAATTACAACTACTACATTCAGTGGGTTGAAGTTCAACATCGAAACATTCTCCAAGTACATGACGTTCAACCCGGTCTTCGCAAAATCAGAAGTGGATTGCCCCTCTTTGTTTTCCTGAACGAGTTCATCTCGAGACAACGTTGTCGGTCAAGGAAGCTGTTTAAGATGTACTCCCAGTTGAGGCAGGTGGCATGCTTTCCCATCCACGAACAGAGATTTAAGCAGCGAGAATTACAGCAGTGACAGCGACTGCGGTAATCAGCAGTGGTGGTACTCGTATTCTTACCCCATATTCGGTGGCATGGAATCTTTTCTTTCTCTTGCAGCTCTTACAACACTCGGCGGTTTACTGACCAATCCACCCTCCAGATAAATCCTAGCACTTTGAATGCTCATGGCCCGAACAGTGACCCAGAACTGCGAACCGAAACCCTGCAGATGTCCACAGAGGAGCAAGTTGATCCCAAAACCATGAACTAAATTGTGGCTACAATGGGGAGCAAGCTCACGGCAGTGGCCCACAACTGCAAATCAAATCTTCAGCATAGTGCACGTTTGCTGCAAATGAGCCTCTGAAAGTCAGTCGAGTAGTGCAGCGAGCAGAGGTGACTTGTGAGCGAACGTTAGATGGGGGTCCTCCAAGTACCGCCGAGCAGCAATAGTATCAGGAGTATCCTGGAACAGAAAGAGAGAAAGATCCTTATACAAAGCAACCTTCTTGGCGCTGAAACTTTTGTGAGAAGGCATGGTGGGAGAGAGGGAAGCAGGGAGGTCTCGAGGTTCGCTAATGCTCATCCGCATGCAATTTATACAGATTGGAGCACGATTCGTACTCAGGATTCGTGTACGTATTTAGAAGATGCTGTGTGAATATGGGGAGAGTGTGTCTCTGGACCGAGGGAAAAGTCGTGGGCCAATCGAATGCAAAGCGTTTTATCCTGAAACAATGGCAGATGAAGAGAGTAGTGCCAGCCTAACTAGTTGCCCTCATAGAGAGACAAGCGTCGGGGTGGTTTGTTCTCCACAAAAACAGTTGCAACAAAAAGAGATACGAGATACGATGCATCCTCCCATCTTCCGCATTCGGTTCTTCTTTCAAATGGTAGTCAGATATGCGGCAATCGCACGTACACTCCGAGTTAGGCGCAAACAAGTGCATTCCACAGCTCTTGCCTTTGTCCGACTGAGCCCAGCATAAGCCCCTCCATGGTTAGCAATCTCCCAAGATATACACACAAGCGATCCTGAGAAACACCGACTGTATGGGTATGAGCAGTGCGTGGCAAGAGAAAGAAATGCACTGGATTAGAAGATTACTGTTAGAAAGAATCCTAGTACGTTGGAGAAAAATAAAATAAAACGTACCATGGAAACGTATCCAGTATTATTCCCAGAACTGTTGAGCGTATGGTTAGAAAACGATTGGTCAAGCTATTGATATAGAGCACCGTGAGTTTTTTGCTCCACCAGTGACGAGAAACAAGTATTAATGCACACCATTTCAGACCAGATACAACTCCTGCACCTTGACATCTGCTATTCTACGCATAATCCACATCGGAAAAAAACCAACAAACAGTAAACCTTCTATTTAAATGTACAGGATACTCACCATACATAACCTAAGCAGACATATTCGATAGATACTTCAACCCAAAGCTGGGTATTTGAACAACACTTTTTGTGGGACTTCAGTGCTTTAGTGTGAATGTGGATTTGCGACATGAGATGATTGACGCCGCTAGATGTTCACTCACTCCACAGATGGAGAGTTTACCAGAGCATCGCAACGCCAGATGTCCATTCACTCCACAGATGGAGAGAGCTTATGGAAGTCCCAGCCTTCTAACATCAGCTGTAGGAAGGACCGGTGGCGATGGTGGTCGTGGACTGTGGAAGAGGACCATTGTGACGATTCGGTCACATCCACCTGGTAAGTGACATTGAGTCACAGATGCGAGTGGATGCAAGTGCTTGCGCATTTACGGTCTCCTCTTTTCATACCTCCACCATCGTTCAATGCTGAAAGCCAAGCTGTGGCTTGAGGTTGCATATCATCCAGCTTCAACTACCTCTTATCTTTACTGATTATATCTGCTGTTGCATTCCCTGTAGAAAAACTTGTCAGAACGTCACAGTCCACACACTTGGGCTGGTGAGCAGACTTCGGGAGGCCTTCCTCAGCAGTAGAACTTTAACTTCTCCGAGGTGGAAAAATATAGACTCATACGCTCGGCTTTGCCAGTGGTATAGAGCAGGCACTATTGTCTCTTCTCGAATCTACTTTATGGAGCAGCTGTGGTTGGCAATGTTCTTCTACAAATACAGCTATGCGGATCAGGAAGTTCGTGGCATTGACACCTCTGTGACCAGGCTTTTCACATATTCGTGGGATCTAGTCTCCATGAAATGGGATGTTGCCACACATGAACACCTTGAGCTCGACCCAGATGATGATCCTCTCTATGTCTTTGAGGTAAATGACGATGATGAGCTTTCGATCTTCATTGGCTCCCAACCTTGTATCAGAAGGACCGACTCTCTCACCGGACGATGTACTCGCTATTACAGGGTGTATGACTCCGAAAACAAGAGACTTTTATTATTGAAGGATACATGGATGGTAAATGAACTGAGCGTTGAGAAGGAAGGTGATGTATATAAAGAGTTGCGCTGACATGGAGTACGCAACATCTTGACGCTTGTCACGTCTGGTATGTCCTCAACTATGAGTCCTGTACCCAGCAGCACATGCAGACTGATAAATTGTGTTCATATGAGGTGGATGTTCTGGATCGGTTGAAAGGTCACTGCCATTATCGTTTGGTTTTTGAGGAGTTTGGGATGGACATAAGAGAATGTAAAACCATTGGAGATGTGATAAGTGTGAGGAGGGACTGCCCTCTCGGTGCATTATCACTAAGTCATTCCCATTACCTGGTCCTAAAATATCTTTAGCTCATCAAGATGCTTATGAAAAGGTCTCTATCCTGCATCGGGACATTAGCATTGGAAACATGATCGTTTTGGAATAAGGGCAAGGGATTCTCATTGACTGGGACCTATGCAGGAAAGTCTCTGGCTCTAGCCACCACCCTCGTCAAAGTGACAGGGCAGTGAGCCTTTATTTTTGTTTTTGTCTCTTTTCCTACTCATCTAGATTCCAGGGGACGTGGCAATTCATATCGGCAGGGCTGCTGATTGGAAACCCTCCTTTCCTCATACACCAGCTAGCAGACGATTTAGAATCCTTCTATTACGTCCTCGTATAGATGGTCTTGAACTTTGGTCCCCACAAAATGTCATGGACATGCTTGAACACAACCCTGCACAGGGTGTTTGAGGAAGTGAACAACATATCTTCTGATCACAGTAGCGGAGGCACGAGGGTTAAAGGCGGCCATGGGAAAATGGACAGCATGGTAGGTCTATATACTGAGGGCATTCATAATCGGATTGGAGGTTGCATTCCGGTCTTGTTATGACGACCCACTGTCGACACAAAAGAAGGATCAGGTCGTGCAGGACAAGCTGGTGCAGGAGGCTTTGTTGTATTCATAACCACACTAAATTGTATATAAAACGCTATCCCATAGTAAACAATGTAATATTGCAGTATTCCTGTTGATAATCTTCTTTTTGCTGATGTTCGAACTCCTGCGTCATTTGCGAGATGCATGCATTTGGCCCGCGTCAGTTGCGTACCACGCGTTGCATTATGTGAGCATGATGTATGTGCGTCTGGGCAGTGATGCTGCAGCGGCCAATCCGTTCAGCTGAAATCCCAAAAATCAGTCGACCAATCAGCCTTCCTGATTGGTTGACTGATATTTTGTCTTTCAGATCAGCTATCAGCCAAACCAAAATTTGCCCAATCAGTCAAAGTTTCAGGATAGCTGAAATTTGGTCATTCAGCCCTCCTGGAACCCGGACTGATTTATACTAAATCAGTTCACATTTCGGTACCATAGATAGTTGGTCAATCAGTTCATATATTGACCTGCCAGAATATCACACTGATGGGGCAAATTTCTGCCCGCAAATCAGGCATCCTGATTGGGATGGAATCAGTACAAATTTCAGTTGCACAGATTTTTTTACAGATTTAGTGACTATCAGTATGTAAATATGTCGAGCATATTTTCTCATTTTCCCGGAGTGTCAGCTTCTCCTTCCCTTTAGTCTAGTCAAATGATCATCTATTATTATTATTATTATTATTATCTCCTCTGGGTACTGAACGGGATTTACCCTACTCCTTTTGTCTGCTCAATCATCTAGCATGGTTGAATAAGTCCACGGCAGTTCATGAAATGACCTGAAGATACCTGGTTTTTCATGTCCATATCACATTTGCCTTCATGTTTAGAGCCACATCCCCAGCTCCAACCTGTTGAATAATGAAAAGTGAATGTTCCAAAGGAATGAACTACTATCTTCCTAGGAAACTGAAATACTTTACTCTACTGAACTTATGAGCTTTGTGTCACGAAGCGTGTGCTATTTTCCCTTTTACCTTCCTATGGTCTCTGTTCCCCTTACTCTGATACACAACACTATCCTGGTTTCTTCCCTTGGTCTCACCTGTTATTTTCATTCCACAACGTTCTATCATTTTCCGCTATGTTCTATTCGTTTCCACATGATACAGGTCACGACATCATAGGTCACATGCCAAGCAGTATATATAGGACGACTTGTCACCTAGTCCCCCATCTTGACCTCTTTGTCATTGGGACTAGGTGCATATTTGTACTCTGTAGGATACTGGGTTGTATTGATCATCTTTGTCATTGGGACTAGTTATCGACTGTCGAGCCTCTGCTCCAGTCTTTGTGTGTTCATTACCGGCGCTTCACCACACTTTGCTTCAGTCCAGGTTTTGGGTTATTATATCTGTCGACTTAATATCCCCAGTTTTACTGCACATCAGGGAACACAGGAAGTGAATTTTATGTCAAGAGCACTTTCTCGCTTCAAGGTGCTGTTTTAATAACCAAGAGCTTTTGAATGTGTGAGAGAGGATAATACAGTGCTATAGGTCAACCATAGAAATTCATTAGACAATTGTTTATATGAGTTTTACCCTTCTTCTTCTCTTAATCACTGTCCTGGTATTTCTGAAGTACTCTTCTTCCCCCCATCTTTCTTTTTCTCACAATACATCCTACAAATTACTCATCTGTTGTATTTACAGTGGATTCAACTCCACACTTACTGAAATGTATGTCTTTGCCTCTGGTATATGTTGTTCAACCATTTCAATTATCCCATTTGTGCCACACCACTACCATGCCTGTATCTAAAATGCAGCTAGTGTATGTAAATTATCATCATTCATCAAGCCTTTCACCTGCATTCACTGTCTAGTTCCAATATTTTCAAACGAGGAAATCTCTTTACCAGCTCATCCATGTGAGGTTGTGTAAGCTTATTATATGCAGGATGATATCTCTAAAAATAAAGAAAGGTTAATATGCTTGTGAAAGTACAACACTTCTGCTTACCTTTAACCAGAAAAAAACAGATTCAGCATAAATTACAGCACCCTTATAACCTATTTCAGACACAAGATCAGATATCTGTTTGGAGTTTTGCAGAAGTTTAGGGGCAGGTGGACAGCAGTTAAAGGCCTGCTGGTTCCGATAATCTCTTATGCCACGAGTTTGAAGGATTTTCTGGACCCTCTGAACAATAGTTCTACCAATGGACACATGAAAAATGCCAGGTGTCCTGGTGCAAGGAACAATTGGTTCTGCCAGTGGGTTGGAGGCACATGGACAGTTGATAGCTTTTGCTTGCAATGCATGCTCAAAATAGCTCCCCTGGGGGTGGTGTCTGGGAAATCTATTCCAGAGAGGGGGGGGAGGGCTTTGAAGAATTAGTGTTGGGAGGTAGTGAATTGGAGAATTCCCAAAGAAATTGATGGTTCTGCAATCTAGAGAAACCTGAATTGACTCTATGAGGAAGCAATAATTGATATTTGAAAGGGTCTTATTGACAGATAAATCAGAGATATAGAATTGAATGATATGTATGTTCATACCTCTAGGCAGAGGAGAATTGTCATAATGTAGTCATTGAAGCAGGGACCATTGGGATCATATTCAGGAGGAAGGGACTTCTGAAAACATATAGCAAAGATATGTGGCAATTTGGCTATGACAGCTTTCACAGCTGCCATAGTGTCTTGACTTGGCTGTGAAATCTTTCTGCAAAATAAAACCCAATCTGCATCAAATAGAAATTTGTTCCTAAAAATGAATACAGATCACAGTTAATGAAAGTCCTGAGCATTAATGTAAAACAAGCAATTACCTTGGAGTATAAGTGTCCGTTTCAGAGAGCAAGTGAAGCCAGCAACAGACCAGTTCCTGCCGGTAAACCTTTTTATCAATGAAAAAAGCCCCAGACCATGACTGGTCATGGAGAAAGTCAACAAAGGATGCATGGTAGATGGTAATTTTATCTTCTGAGCCTCCAATATGTAGTACTGAGTGCATTTGTTGCAGGATAAGCAGCACATCTCCACGATGAAGCCCTAAAAGATATTCAATGGCCAGTGGGGTAACAGGGACTTGGGATGGGTAGCGTAGCTCTGGCAGAAATAGGACAGCAGCAACAACTTTAAGGAGTTTCTGAGGGGTCTTTGTTGCAGAGATAAGAATTTGCTGGTAGAGAACATCAAGGTCATGATATAGGGGAGCATCATAAACCTCTGGCACAGATAAGGTTAGGCCAAGAATAAGTTGGAGTTGATCATATGGACATGAGTCCCCATGGTCAATGAATTTTAGAATGATGGCAGGATAGATATACTGGCCACTTGCTTTATCCACCAATCTCTGCAGATCAGCTTTGGATGGCCAAGGATCAGGGAAAACCATGCCTCTGCACTGGCTACTGTTGCGGATTTTTGAAAATTCAGCATGTAGCATGGTCTTAATGTCTTTATTGACATTTGGGTCACCATTGAGTGACATAAACTTTGTAAATTGGTGTAGGTCTTCCTGGTTGAACCTGTCTTGTATTTTGGGTTCAGGGCGGCTACATACAAGGAACCGGATAGGCAACCTGTGTTCCATTACTTGTAGGAGAAGTGAAAGAACCTGCTGCTGTTCTCTAGTTGCAACACACTCATCAAGGCCATCAATGATGACCAGTGTGGATGATGCTGGTGTAGTACCTGGAGTGGAATGGGGATTTGGCACATGGTTTCTCCACTCAAGCAAAGGTTGGATTACCAATGCTTTGAATTGGGCTTCCAATGATGTGTGCAATATGTCCTGCCTATTGTGAACTGTGTGAAGAATTGACTTGCGCAGACTAGGAATGGTTGTTGCAATTGCATCAGCAATAGCTAAAGCCAGGTACCGGGACTTATCTTGATTGAAGTCTGACCGGGAGAAGAAAAATGTAGCCAGGAGTTGCTCTCCTTTGCATGCTTCCACCACAGTTTGAGCAATGGCCGATTTCCCGGTTCCAGCAGAGCCATGCAGCCAACAAACGCCAGGAATATCCTCAGACAAGTCAGAGCATGCCCATTCCAGCAACTCGGTGTAATGACAGTAACGCTAAGTACCCAAAATAAACCAAATTTGCCACATCCTGAATATGGGACAAAGATAATATGGCTATATAAGAACTGGTGTGAGCCCCGAGCAGCCAGTTAAAGCAGTACACTGTTATATGAAGCGTCTAATATCAACAGACTACTGATAGGCTTCCAATGCTATCATAGTTCGTGGGTATATAAGATGATTACTCTTCAAACTAAGAGCTATGGGATAGTCTGAAACATGTAGGACCTTCTATATGCTGTCCAAGAGTTAGCATGCTATTATAGAACAAGCTACAAACCTGGGTAGACGTTCTATAAGGTTATATAACTGGAGGAACCATTAAAACTACCATATACAGACCTGCGACCAAGGGGATT
>MU127855.1:13932-110900 GCA_014904975.1 Marasmius fiardii PR-910
TATTGATCATCTTTGTCATTGGGACTAGTTGTTGACTGTCGAGCCTCTGCTCCAGTCTCTGTGTGTGTTTGCTACCGGCGCTTCACCACATTAGGTCAAGATCCTCTACTGCACGGGCACCCTTCCAATAAGGCTGTCTCTGCAGGCCATACCGCTCCGCCACGTCTCCGACATTCAGCGCATCGAGACCCGACTCTGAAGAAGAATCCGAACAGGAGAAAACTGACTGCTCCACACTACCGCACGCATACGATGTTACCGACAATGAACACGTACACCTAACCACAGACAGAGAGTGGGCTAGCTGTGACCAGAACCAGTGCCTGAACGCACTTGCAAACTCAATATCCGAACCATACCATCTAATTGACATCAACGGTAGTGTCCTCGAGTCCAACCGTTTCATTCCAGTACTCCCACCATTACCACCATCCCCACTTCCAATCCGTCCAGTTACCCCCAGTTTATCCAGAACCCCCAGACACTCTAGACCTGGGTCCCGCATAGGTCAACACTCTAGACCCACATCATGTATTTCGCCTGAAGCTTCTCCCGCACCCACATTATTACCCATACCCCATGGACCTTCCACATCCCCGTTTATTCCTGTCACTAGTTCCAGAACCATTCCCCCTGCACCAAGTCCCACAGTTATTCCCCAAACACCGACCTCAGAACCGCAATTGCCTGCTCCACCCCCAATCATGAATAACGAGCAACTCACCCACCTCTTAGAGGGCCTGAACACTGTCACCAACACCCTGCTAACACAGACTACTCGCTCAAAGGACATCATCAGTAAACCCGAGGCATTCAAGGGAGAGAAGGGCCACAACGCTAGACGATGGCTGAACCAGTTCGACAACTGGGCTAGGGAACAGTCCGACCTGGTCAACAATGACCCAAAGAAGATCCGAGCGGCCCTCAACCTGATGACCTCCAAGGCTGGTGACTGGGCAAACCAGTTCCTAACCAGATCAAATGACCCCACCAACGTTGACCCAATCTTTAATGGCAGGTGGGCCGACTTTACCACCGCCTTTAGGGGCCACTTTTCCTCTATCGACAAGGAGAAGCAGGCACTGGCCGACCTCAGGGTACTGAGGCAAGGACGGAACGAGTCCGTCTCCGACTACGCCCAGACATTCACAGAGCTGGCGAGTCTCACCAAGCTCCCAGACTATGACCAGCATCAGTACTTCATAGAGGGACTCACATTGGAGATGCAGAAGTTGGTAGGATTGGCGGCAGCAGTTGCCACAACAGAGCCGAGGGACCTTAGCGAGCTCATCGCTAGGGTGAACAAGTTGGACATCAGCATCAACAATCTGGCTTTGAACATTGGACGAGGAGGTGCTCGAGCACAGGCTAGTGGTGGAGGAGGAAGGGACCCAAACGCTATGGATGTTGACGCCACCTCAACCTCAACCAGGAGGACGGGCACCAGGGAGGAGTTCTTGAGAAGGATGAGGAACAGGTGCTTTGGCTGTGGCGGCCTGCACCTCAAGAAAGACTGCAACCGTGCACGTGGTGCTACGTGCAACTACTGCAAGAGGGCAGGCCACTTGGAACAGGTCTGCCAGGACAAGTTTATGGGAAAGGAAAGGGGAGGAGGCCTGGCTGGAAGAGGTCGCCAACAGATTGCAGCAACGAGCATAGAGGAGAATTTCTCGCTCTTCGACAAGGAGGGGGGAAGTCACCGTTCTCCAAATGACTCCACAGCCACCATTGCGTCCACCTCATCCCTGGCACCTAGCAACCCAACTGCAGCTCTGGACAGCCAAGGACAGCTCACAGCACAGATCACCCAACTCAACAGCCTTCTGGCTGGTCTTAGCTCCGTCGTCAATAAGCCGCAGGGTTTTTAGGGAGGATGCCTGTCTCAGCCGCAACGAGAGCGTCCCAGAAGCCAATTGTAGTATGCCCGTCCTCGAATTACGATTTTATATCTTCATATATCATTAACACTACTCGCGAAAATACACCGTTATCATCACACTTCCGAGTACACATGAAGATTGAGAATGGGAGATTACAAACAACAACAGCAGCCATAGTGGATAGTGGAGCGACAGGGTTATTTATGAGCAGGAGGTTTGCTGAAGAGAAGAAGTTGCAAAAGCTTCGATTAAAGAAGCCGATACAGGTGTTTAACATCGATGGCACCCCTAACCTGGCTGGCAGCATACAGGAATTTGCACAGCTGGCGATAACAGTGGATGGACATAAGCACTGGGTGGACTTTCTGATTACAGATCTAGGCGAAGAAGACGTGATATTGGGGTTACCGTGGTTGAGACAGTTGAATCCAGATGTAGACTGGTCAAAAGGGTTGCTATCGATTAGGACCCACAGAGCGACAGTAGAGGACGTACCAGATAGGGAAGGAGAAGCAATTGGCGGAACGACACGGGGTGAAGGGGTACTGGAGGACACTCAAGGCAATGCAGTGAGGGAAACTCCGCACCAGGACAATGGAGGGGAAGAAAAGGAAGAAATGGTACTGGGAGAGGAGGAAAAACAACCGCAACTATGTGTTCTTAAGGCTAACCGAGCACTTTGCCGGAACTGGCTTAGGCGGGGGATTATTAAGGATGTTCAGGAACAGGTTTGGATCGTGGCAGGGTACACTTATTCCCAACAACTTGCAGAAGCAGCACAGAAACTCAAGCCAAAGAAGACGTTTGAGGAGATGGTCCCTGAGCATTATTGGGAGTACAGCAAGGTCTTCTCAGAACAGGAATCGGAACAGTTGCCGGCACACAAGCCTTGGGATCATGCTATCGAGTTCACCCCTGGGGCTCCAGAGTCACTCCATACAAAGATCTACCCCATGTCCCCAGTAGAACAGGAAGAACTTGATCGGTTTATCGAGGAGAACCTATGGAAAGGATATATCCGACCCTCCAAATCGCCCATGGCATCTCCAGTCTTCTTTGTAAAAAAGAAAGATGGAAAGCTGCGGTTTGTACAGGATTATTGACATCTTAACGAGTTCACAGTCAAAAACCGGACACCCCTCCCTCTAGTATCTGATATCGTCAACCGACTCCGTAACGCAAAATACTTCACCAAGTTTGACGTAAGGTGGGGTTACAACAATGTGTGAATTGAGGGAGACGAACGGAAGGCAGGGTTTGCGACAAATCGAGGGTTGTTCGAGCCAACAGTCATGTTCTTCGGTCTTACCAACTCCCCGGCTACGTTCCAGTCCCTAATGAACCTCATTTTTGCGGACCTTATCACGGCAGGGAAGGTAGCGGTATACCTGGACGACATCCTGATCTTCAGTTTGGACTTATTGGAACATCATCACATGGTTAAGGAAGTCCTCAAACAGTTACAGCAAAACGACCTATATCTCCAACCCGAGAAGTGCGAGTTCGAGAAAACAGAGGTGGAATACCTGGGTTTGTTGATAAGTGAGGGGAGAATACGTATGGACCCAGTGAAGGTAGCTGCAGTATGAGACTGGGCAACGCCAAAGTCAATACGTGACATCTGTGGTTTCTTAGGATTTGCCAATTTCTACAGACGCTTCATCCGGAACTTCTCAAAGATCGCACACCCGCTCAATGACTTAACATGCAAGGATGTCTGGTTTGATTGGGGAACACAGCAATAGGCAGCATTCGAAGAACTATGGACAGCGTTCACTTCTGCACCGATTCTTGCTCTATGGGATCCAGATAAACTGACTCGGATAGAGGTAGATGCTTCTGGCTATGCTACTGGGGGAGCCCTCATGCAGCAGCAGGAAGACGGTACATGGCATCCTGTAGCATATCGCTCGGCTTCAATGCAACCGGCAGAAAGGAACTATCAGATCTATGACAGGGAAATGTTGGCGATCATAGAGGCTCTGAAGGACTGGCGTTACTTCTTAGAGGGTCTCCGTGATGAGTTTGAGATTGTTTCCGATCATAGTAACCTGGAATACTGGCGAACTGCACAGGACCTCACACGACGTCAAGCTCGTTGGTCTCTCTACCTATCCAGGTTCAACTTCCAACTTGTACACTGTGCAGGGAAAAGCAACACTCAGGCCGACGCACTATCACGAATGTCACATCACCGTATCCAAGATCACGAGGACAATCAGCAACAGATTGTGCTCTTGCCTGACCAGTTTCACAAAATAGCTGTTTCCACCCTGGTCAACCCCCTGGAAGGACGAATCTGTCAAGCATCAGAAAGAGAAGCAGAAGTACTAGAAGGACTGAAGAAGCTGAAGGAGGGAGGTCTAAAGAGACTAGCAAACGGATTACCGGAATGGGAGGAGGATAATGGTCTAGTGTATCATCATGGCAGAGTATATGTACCCCCAGACAAGGAACTACGACGAGACGTGCTCCGGCAGTGTCATGACTCCCCATCAGCAGGACATCCAGGACTTCACACGACTTACGACCTAGTCACTTCTCACTTCTGGTGGCCAATAATACAATCATTCACCGAAAAGTATGTGGAAGGCTGCAACACTTGCACATGGAAAAAGTTACAGCGGCATCCACGGGCAGTAACTCACCCACTGGATGTACCAACAGGGATTTGGGAGGAAATAGGAGTAGACCTGATCACCCAGTTGCCAAAGTCAGAAGGATACGACGCTATCTTGGTCTGCACAGACTTGTTCAGTAAGCAGATTCACGCTATCCCCTGCATGACCAGCATTACCGCGGAAGAGGTAGCAGACCTCTACTATCGGGAGATCTTTCGACTTCATGGCTTACCATTACGCTTTGTATCAGACCGCGGCCCCCAGTTTGCAGCGATGGTTATGAGGAAGCTCCTCAAGCAACTCAGTATCAAGAGCAACCTGACATCTGGATACCACCCGCAAGCCAATGGACAGATGGAGTGGGCTAACCAAGAGGTGGAGAAATACCTCCGGCTGTACGTAGGAAGGAGGCAGACAGATTGGGCAAAACACCTGCCAATGGCAGAATTCGTTATTAATTCCAAGACCCACTCTGCACACGGTCTCTCCCCATTTGAGGCAGTATATGGATACCAGCCCTTATTCAACATCCCCATGGGTCAGCGTGCAGGACAGAAGGACGTAGATGAGTGGATCAAGATACTGAAGGAGTTGCAAAAGGACACTCAAATGGCATTGGAAGCAGTGAAGAAGGAGCAGAAGGCAGCATATGAGAGGGGGAAGAAAGGAGCTCATGTGTTCAAGGTTGGCGAATACGTATGGCTGGACGCCAAAGATATCAACCTGAAGACACCAAGTCGCAAACTCTCAGATCGACAACTGGGGCCATTTGAGGTATTAGAACGTGTAGGAGATCTGGACTATCGCTTGAAGCTCCCTTGGAGGCGACACCGAATCCATCCAGTCTTCCATGTTGACAAACTCTCTCCCTGGTGAGGCAATGATATCAATGGCAAACGACCATCACAACCTGGACCCCTAGAATTAGAGGAGGACAGAGCAGTAGGGGAGTACGACGTGGAGAAAATTCTGAATAGTAGGATTCACTGAGGAAAGTTACAGTACAAGGTAAAGTGGGAAGGCTGGGATAAAGGACATATTTCCTGGGAACCAGCAGAAAACGTGGCAAATGCTCAGGAACTGGTGGAGGAGTTCCATGCCGAACACCCAGATGCAGTGGGGGAGTCGGACATACCAGTGTCGAAGAAGAAAAAGAAAAAGTCAAAGCGATAACCATTGAGGACGATGGTCTTAGAAGGGGGGTAATGTGACAAAGTGTGTACTATTTTCTTTATTCTTCTATGGTCTCTTTTCCTTTGACTACGATACACGACATCATTCCTGTTTCATCTCTTGATTCTACCTTCATTCCATTGCATTCCGTTATGTTAGAATTTGAGGTGTGAGCACAGAGAATGAGAGCGGTTTGTTCTGCTGTCTGAACTGTTAGGTTGTCTGAGCTAGAGCAAACCGATGCTCTAGTAGGTACTTTTATTCTGCTTTTATACCTACTAAAGTATCTAGAATATTCTACAAGTATCTATATAACTGAGTAATATCTGAGTAATCAAATGAAATTCATTAATAAGCAAAAATGGCAGAGGAGTCAGTACTCCGAGTCATGCTGAACTATGAATCCCGGTTAGAGGACTTCACAACAGTGAGCTGCACCTAACCCGAATTTCAACACGTTACCTTCCGCTACGTTCTATTAGTTTCCACATGACCAGGTCACGACATCATAGGTCACATGCCAGGCAGTATATATAGGACGACTTGTCACCTAGTCCCCTATCTTGACCTCTTTGTCATTGGGACTAGGTGCATATTTGTACTCTGTAGGATACTGGGTTATATTGATCATCTTTGTCATTGGGACTAGTTGTTGACTGTCGAGCCTCTGCTCCAGTCTCTGTGTGTGTTTGCTACCGGCGCTTCACCACACTATGGGACAATTGGTCATCCTGCCAGAATGTTTTTCAAGCATGGGTGGATGCTTTGAAATGTGTTCAAGCCTTCCATCAGTTACAACCAGACCATTTCAAATCTATCTCAACTTTACTTGACTCTCACTTTCATGACCCCCAAACCTCAATTCATGAAGTGGAAGGTACAGAAATCAATGGTGAAGCTGCAAAGAAGGAGGAGACTAGTGAGGGTGCCATTGATGCTGGTGATGACTCAGAGGCTTCTGACCCTCACATGCAAATACATGCAATGGAGGACAGTCAGGTGTTTTGCAATGGGGATGGGTCACTACAAGAGAACAGCATGGAGCTTCAGGTTGTTGAGAAAAACAGTCAGAGTGACAGTAGTGGACTTCAGGTGCTGGAAGAACATTCTGGTAATGGTCATAGTATTACTCCCTCAGAGTTGAGTTATAGGGCTCATACCATGGGGGAAGAATTGCGAGAAGTTGGGGGAATAGGAGCTGATAATAAAGTTTGATTTTCCTTACAATCTGCTTGAAATTGACATAGGCTTTTTTGTAATGCATATGTGTAGTAAAATATAATTTTTTGACTAGGTGCTCCGTTGTACTACCCATTTCTATGGTTCTGGCTTTGAAGTTCAATTTCTGTAGTTTAGGTAATTTGACGAACACCTTCCAAGAGTCAGTTATGCAGAGTGATCTAGTCATACAGAATGTCAATAGAATGAGTTGAATTAGGGATGTAAGGGAGCAAATACATGGTCAAATTGCAAGCCTGAAAAAGTCACAGTTCAAGACTATCAAATCACGTTGAAAGGGGGGGAAATTGATCACAGTTGTGACTGTGTTGCATGCTCAAGCTAATTTCCAGGGTTCAGCTGCTTCCTTCTCAGAACCATTGAGTCAGAATCACTTCTTGCTACATACAACTCTCTATATTCCCATTTTGTTAGATATTGCAGTGCAATGGTTACTCCAGCAGTAATTCCACCTCTTCAACAGGGAGGAAAGGGGAAGTGGTTGCTATGTTGGCATGCCCTCTTGAGGTGAGTTATTTGTCGATGATTTCTCACGAATTCTATTCTGATTAACAGTGATTTCAGCTTCAACTGCTGCCAGAATATTTTAGTCATTGGATTCAAATGTTTGAACAGCTGAAAGCAGAATCAGATGAACGAGTTAAAGCTAAACCTTGCAAGGAAACAAAAAGAAAGGATTGAGTTGGAAAAGTCCAGTGGACATTGTGAATAAGATTTCTAAAGGGCTTTCTGAGAAAGTTGTTATTGCCAAGGGTGTGTCAATTGATGGCTCTTTTTTATAGGTAAATGGAGGAAGGATGGAACCTTGAAAGACCTTTTAGAAACATTTTGCAAGCCTGAATTACTCAATTTTGAACATCCAGAAGGCATGTATTGGACCCATAAGAGAATACCCTGCAGCTCATGCTGATGCATAGTGTAAATTCCACGAATGGAATTATGAAGATACCCATACTTAGTCTATAGAACGATAGAACTTCTACGTGCTCTGATAGTGCGCCAAGGAGGCACACTTCTCCGGCATAGTAGCCTTAAGCGCTTTAAGCTTACGCGGTCGTTGTCACTCTGAAATCAGGCGCTGACCCGGGACCACCGGCTTGCTCGCTGCTTGACCTCTAACCGTCATCATCGCCCCCGCCATTGAGGCCATTTATGCAGAAATGCATGCTTTCCAGACTGCCCAAGCCAGGTAAAATCAAATCTCTTTTGGTAAGAACCCTTTTCTGATCCTTTTGCCTCAGCTGAAGAAATTCCACGCAAAAGATCCGCGGCCAGATCCCAGGATCATTGCCAGAAAACTATACCTTTATCAATAAAGCGAACGTCCTAGACCCATCTCATCCAAGCGTTGAAAGTCGCCGTTTCTTCCTCCGTTTCAAATCTCCCTCCGACGACTTCATTCTGCATACCTATCCGTTTGCTCTTTTGTCCCGCGAACCCGGATATCCTTGCCAGGAGCCGCAACAAATAGAGTCATGGGAAGAGAGAGTCGAAAGATCTGTTCAACATCCGGATTTCAATTTCAAGAAACCAGAGCTGCTCCCTCCTCGTTTACTGCAGCTGCATTACCGAAATGCGAAACAACGATTACCGGTATCACTCCTGATAACCACTGTCATCAAACGCACGAGCAAGAAAGCTATGGTTCGTAATAGGATACGCCGCAAAATCAAAACTGCTCTGGAGATAACCGTTAGAGGTGTAGAGGTGAAGGAAGTCGACGGGAAGGAGGCTTTGGTAATGAATGAGGAAAAGGCGTCGAAAATGTCACCTGAAGGTTTTAGGCACGGTACGTTTCAGAATCCCGGTTATATATCTTCGTGCTGAAGAACTTTATGCTGCAGGATGGACGTATATCTTCTATCCTAGCCTTTCCATCTTTCTTATGATAAGAAACTCATTCCGTTACTCGAAGCGGCCCTCTTCGCTGTGAATCGTGATATAAATGCCTTGGAGCGAAAATGGGCGATCCAGGCGCTAAAGAATACACGACCGATGAATCAAACTGTCTCAACCCCGACTTCTTCATCGGTCGTCGGTATGGCTCCTATGCTTAACCAGCCAACGAGCTCAAAGACCTCCTCGTAGGGAGATACCCGATCCTTCTCAGAACCCAGTGACCACTATCTTTCCCCCTCCTTCATCTCCCTCCAATGTGACCGATGCGCATGGGTCAGATAAACCTCAGTCTCCGCTTTCCTCCCCACCCCAAGAGTTTTTTCGGGAATTAATTCCTGGGTTGTTTGAACGTCGTACTGGTCAGGTAAGGTTAAAATTCACCTTGTGACGAACTGCTCAAAACCCTCATCATCTCCCTAGCCCACCACGTCCAATGCTTGGGAATCATTCCTCTCAGAAGTGAAGGAAGGTGACGATGATGTAGAAGACGTGGGGTGGGACAACACGGAAGACCTTGACCTTGATGACGATAATCTAGTGCGGAACAAATTTCTTTGTTGTGGGCTGTTGGAATAACGTTTCTCTCCTTTGGCTTCCAGTCACAACCGTTTTCTTCCTCTCCATCTACCGCGTCGAAAATCTCGTTTACGCCAAGGCACAAACACACAGATTAATGTCACCTTCGACATCACCTCGCCAAGCGCCTTTGAAAGACAGGATCAAGTCACACGAAGACAAGATTTCCAAGTCTCTGCCTTTGACTAAAAACCTGCGTACGAAGGCGGGAGCTGAAGAGACGAGGATACCGTCCTCTTCACCGAGGCCAGGACTGAAAACAGACCCCTGCGGTGGCGAAGGTTGATTGGATTAGAAGTGTTACGTACTTGTACCTCTGGATACTGTTGGTCTAGATACTGATATACCAGTATTATTTTCACACCTTATACTCTTTCTGATCAGTGATATCGATCTATGCTTGAAGACATTACTTCGACAAGGTCCCTTCTTTTTTCGATGTGAAACGTTGCTTCCTTGGTCGTTCGTGGCACCACTCGTTGAGATGTCCGGAAACAAGGTACAAATTCGTAAAACGGAAGCAGGGAAGAGGGGTCCATCTGAGCGGTGACGTGACTCGGCTAGCTGCGCACGTAACGGTGAGCTATCATGGTAACGCTGCAGACTACTGAGCGTCACGATGCCTACGATGCCCGCAATGGTGAACGGAGCAACCTTACTGTGCATCATTTATCATCTACCTTCATCTGGAAAAAAGTGTTCAAAACGAGTCATAAACGCTGGTAAATTTTCTTCCAGTTTACATTTCACCAAAGTTATAACTTGATTTATTAATTGCAGACCCCCATACAGCGACCAGAGCGAAACAGAACTCTTTCCCCCCCCCCCAGACTCAGCGTCTTGAACGACCACCGGTGGAGGATATAACATGCGACGTGGTGAACAGCGATCGAGGATGACCGTGACAGCAACTCGCGATGCAAAAACCGAGACCTTCCAAAAAATTTGACCCCTCACTACCACGACGAAGTTCATATGCATCATGGTTCGATTTTTCATCATGTTTTGCCCCTCCAACGCGACGAGAAATCATCCTTCCCGCATTCTGCGCTTTCACCTTCACTTTTTCCTTCCTTGCCACCTCTGAGTTCTCTCACCACCGTCGTCGACCCACTGCATACACTCCCTATTTCAAAGTTTAGTGGGTTCTCGGCTCAAAGACCGAAAACGTCTTCGACTACTCGATTACTCGATCCTGAAATCTTTGGTGTCGATCATGTCCTGTACGGCAATTTTTCCTGGTTACCTCACCGCGTCACAGGCGATGATCCATATGCAAAAGGACGAAACAAAACGGTCGAGTATTATACAGAGGGAAAAGGTCATGTCAAGTGGAAGAACCGGGCGTTCGTTGTAGGAGCGCCAAAGACTGTCATCGATTATCAGGTTTGGCTTTATAGTAGCTTTTGGATGAGCGATGAAGAGCGAGAACGATTATGGGGAAGTTTCGAGATGATGAAAGCGGGAGAGAGGGTTCATGAAGCTTTTTTGGAGATGGGAAGGTGGTGACGGTGACGGATGGACAATGGCGAGGTCCTGTAAGTAAGATTGTGAAACACGTCTCTGGTGAGTGCTTGGGAGCCGTCTTGATGTTTTTCATTTCTCTTTTTTTTTTGACTATCGTCTTGCAGGATTCACGGTCATTGATAATGTTTACCTCTATAATGGCGTCGTTCACATTGTCACTGATGAGCCAGCGAGTTCTTTTCCGGATTTGAAGATGATTGTTACCCCGGAAAGCGGTTCACATAGTAACTGGGCGTACATTTCTACACGAGAGGCGAGGGAAAGACTGGGATCTTTCGCTGGAATGTGAGATTTGTTCACTCTATGCGCCAGGTTCCTCTGCTTATGCGCTTTTTTCACTTTAGCATCAAAGGCATATCATGGATGATAATGGACACCGAACCTCGTATGTCTCCCTCTGGTATTCCATACGACCAATTTTAAAAACCTCACCTCCGTAGATAACGAGACATTGCTCGGTCTACAGAAGCTACAGTATTCTGTTCGCAGCATAAAAACTCAACTCCCCACTCGCTTGATCCACCCAAACCTCCCTACGTTTTCCGATCAAAAGCCGGATGGACATGACGGTGTCGTCCCTAGACGCTGTCGTTCTGATACGGGCTACCATCCTTACACTCTCAAAGCTGCGTTTCCTACTCTAGCTGGGACCTTGTTCAAAGAAGACTGGGAAGATTACGTTCTGATCGGGCTCAAAGAGCAAAACAGATCAGAGAAACCCGGCTGGGTTCTTGAAACCGTTGTTGTTGGATGTGCGGCGAGTTTTGCTCGAGGTCAAAGTATTGGTGATAGTACGGAAGTCTTTAAAAGGGGGGTCACAACTCGGACCTTCAGTGGTTCCGGCAGCCAAGGGAGAATTTGGAAAAGCTTTTGGGATTGAAGAAGAAAGCGGGAGCGTTGACAGTAAACGCAAAGACGACGAAAGTGACCCGTGATTATGAATACTTCTCATTCGGAGATTGTTTAGGATGCCCTTCCTCACTTGGCTCGAAAGAGATCCGCGTTTTGAGGTCAATATCTTTTTCCCGTCGTTCGGATGGAGAGAGAAGATGGAGTCGTTGTTGGAAATGGATGTATTGATCTGTTTGGAAGCTGGGGGAGCAGCAGAGGCGGTTTGGATGTCACCAGGAAAAGGGATGGTGATTGTACAGGGTGCACAGGATGGAACTGGGAAGGCTATTGTGGAGAGTTTGGGGATCAAGTATGTTAGGGTTTCTTCGTATGATATCCAGATGGCTAATAGACTCCCTCGAAAACCTTCTCCACTTCATTCAACGGAGTACGATTGGGTTACCCTCAACTTGGACTCCGTAACTTTTCATTCCATTACCTGTTCCCGCACTGTCTCGGAGTGGATGGGTACTGTGTTAATGTTACTATTATACAAATGGTGGGTTACGGTTACACTGGTCTACATAGGGAGCGCTACGATAATACAATATAAATATTAGGAGGGGATTCTACAAATAAAAAAAAAACAAAAACTTAAACGTCTATTTGATCGAACATCACAGGGCAAGGCGGTTGATAATCAGGGCATCCACCAAGCCAAGAATGATTGAACGCTGTCCTGGCGGAAGCTAGAGAAGTTTGCCGATTTTAACTTCAATCAGTAACCCAGTTTTTTTTTTAGATTTTGAGAAAATTTCCAGAGAATTGGCACATACCGGCGTTCCTCGTCACTACGTTCCCCGAAACACTCTTCACAGCCATATTACAGACTTTCTCTACCTCCGTTCCAGGTCCTGCAATGGACGCGAGCCGCTTCAAAACTAACAATCCTCCCGCGTTCAGAATCTCTTTTCGAACTTTCTTTCCACCGAAATCACCAAGACAGCTGATGGCCATGGCAAGTTCGATTTGAACACAAGCAGATGTCGGCGCTGAGGAGACGCTAGCCTCTGCGGAGTCGACCGCTATTCGAAGGGCAGAAAGCAACGAATCGACAACGCCAGCGTCGACTAGAACTTTTCTCGTTCCTCCACCCCACTCTGCATAACAAAATCGTTGAATAGCGAACGCGAAGGGACCGAGAGGTTCGATGTCGTTTGGGGCTATGACTCTAGGTAATCGAGTCAGTCCGTTCGCTACTCCAGCTTTTAAAAGTTCTCTGGCGATTTCGGAACTGTTGGGTCTTAAAAGACATCCGACGGCTCTTGCGCTCCATCGAAGAATGTCGGGGTGGTGGGAAGTGTTGAGGTGGTGAGCTACGTAGGGTATACATCCACCCTTGGCGAGTTGTTTGGAAATTTTAGCGGAACGCGAGATTCGAGAGAGGAGGAAAAGGGCAGAGCATGTATCTTCAGCAGCTGGAATGTCGCTCCCTACCGAGCCTTGAACGAAAGAAGGTGAGGAAGTTCGTCGGAGGTAGTCGATGATCCCGGTTATAACGTCAGGTTTTGCAAACGCCTCGTTTTCGGTGTGTTGGACTAGGTTTCCTAGACACCATGCTGCATATCTCGCGACGATCCCGGTGTGATGTTGGTGTTTGTATCGACTTCCGAGTCCGTGTTTGAGAAGGAGTCTTGGTAGACCTTGTTTGGAGAGTGTCGTAGCGACGTGTTTGTTTCTGGCGCATGCTCTTGTGAGACACCAAGTCGCGAGTGAGGCGACGTTTTCGGAAGGGGAGCGGAAGAGGCCCATCAAGGTCGCGCAAGCGTTCATACGGAATATCACGGTAGACCCAACTGGGTTCTGTCTGTTTCCCCCCGCCGTTATAAATCAATAACAGGCAAAGGAGATTGGCGAAAAAAAACGTACGCAAGGGCTCCTAGACTTGCCAAAACGGGTAACAAATCTTCCCCTTCATACCGCTCCTCTTCCCCAACTCGAGCCATGAGAAGCGATACAATGATGGACACAGTGCCCGCTTCGATAAATTTGGTTATCACATGTTCCGTATCTCCCCCGGAAGTGGCACAGCGGTATATCTTCAAGAGGTAAGCGCCTATTCGTTCCTCGTCCCTCGCTTGAACTACCGCTTGTAAAGCCCCAGCCAAAATGACAGGTCCTGCATCGGTGTATACGGTATAAGTGTTCAAGTTGGGATCAGGATCTTTGAATGAAAGAACTCAGAAAACTTCTTTTTTTTTTTTCAAAATTAACCCCAACTCACCTGGAAGCGGAGGTTTCTGTACCGCCACTGACACTGCGTTCTGCATGCCGGCAACTTGACTCAAGTTGCTCATGGAAGACGACCGTCTTTTAGCGAGCATGCTAGGGCGATCCAAAAAGGGACGTGATATAGTAGAAGGCTGAGATGTCGACGTTCGATGTAGCACCAGTGGACTCATTGATCGGAAGATGAAACCATAGACGAGATCTTCTTCCAGTTCACCATCCGAGTTTTGGGAACTCATCGGTTGGTGAGTGATACCGCCTTTCCGAGGGATCGGGTGAACAATTTCATAAGAATCGGGACCAGGGCATCCCGATATCTCTGGGGAAACGATCAAGGGGGGGGGAGGGGGGGAAAAAACGACATTTAGCGTCACTGTTTAAAAACAACAAGTTTGTCATTAAATCTCACCTCTCGCTCGACCATTAGACGAATGTGGCCTTGAAATCGGGATAGGAGAGCTCAATAAGGAATCCGTGCGAGGAGAAACTGGAAATGACGGTGAGGATGACGACGAAGAATCGGTTGCTGACGGAGTCGAACACTCGGCGCTGGATGGATGACTACCAGACCCTGCTCCGGTGACGGTGACTGTCGATGAAGCCACATACTTCCCATGCATCGTAGGTATTAACGGTAACGGACGAATTCGACGACTGCTTGGTGTCATTGGTGAGAGAGCAGAGATGGGTGTAGGAGCCCACTGATAGGCTGGAGGACATGAAAAGGATCCTGTTTCCACTGGGGGAAGTACAGGTCGAGGTCGACTAACGAGAGACAAGCTTCGCTCGAGTATAGCTGAACATGTTGACGCTTTTTCCCCCGGCGATAATCAGCGTAAGGGTCAAAAATTAGGGAAGAATGCCTTTTTTTTTCACTCACCTCCTGGGTCTTCGCCTAGATGACCCGGCCACATTTTAACAATAATATCGAACGTGGGTCTAAACCTTGCCTCCCCATTCCAGGATTCTTCTATGATGCCCCATATCTCGTCTGTAAGTCCATTGAATAAGGATTGGGAGCGATCTGGGCGTATAGGTCGTTTATGGTCATTTACGACCTTGCGAAATACAACTTCTTTTGCAAGGTCACCCCACGGCTTCATAGAGCTGAATATCTAAGGTAAATTATTCAGTATGTATCAAATATCCATCCGCGTAGGGGGGGTTCTCACCTCGTAAGCACACATCGCAAAAGCAAATACGTCAGCCGGTCGCGAGATTACCTGACGACGAGATCATTTGGTATACGTTTGGGTTTGAAAGGAAAACGGTCACATACCCCGCTCCATGCTTCCGGGCTGTAGTAACGGTAAGCCTCATCGTTTCGGCTAGATTGAAATGCTTTCATTTCGTAGTCAGCTATACAAGCTCGACCATCTTCCGCGACCAATACATCAGAGGATTTGAGGTTGCCGTGAACTATACCACACTGTAAGCCAGGGGGAGGGGGGGGGGGCGAGTCATAAGCATCTAACTGAGGCAGAGTCAAGGATTCATTGTAAAACGTACCTCGTGCAGATACTGCATCCCACGAGCCATATCCTCAGCCTAATTGGAGAGCCAAAGATTAGGAGCATTCTTTGACGGTGAATTTGTAGAACCTACAAGTTGACAGCGATTCGCAAGGGGATTTGAATCGATATAGCTAATGATATTTCCATGTCGGTGGTACTCTGACACCACGAAAGGGGGTTCTGCATATTGGTCAGAGACTCCAAAGACCTTTAATACGTTTTGATGGTCCAAAGAGCGCCAGGCGTCGTTACGCTTATAATGGATCAATTTTTCGTTTCCATTTGGGAAACAAGAAAGAACTCACCTCTGATGGAACACTCCGAGAGAGAATTTTGACGACCGCCGTCCCAACTCGCTGTTCATTATCCATCATCGCTCTGTATACATAGCCATGGTCATCCAGGGCTTGAGCTTGGTCGATATCAAGATCTTCGGGACGTATCATGTAGATACTGGGTGATGGTGGGGATGAACGTTGTTCTTGACGCTCATAAAGTGGCGTAAAAATTCGAGAACCTGTGGAATGTTCGGTGTTCGGTTCGGAGCCGGCGCTAAAAATCATTATGGGCAGGGACTTACGGCTGTCCATTGGCTCAACTAAAGCACCATGGAAGATTTTTTTGATTCTAGAGTCCGTAGTGAAAAGCCAGGTGGCGGTAAAGAACGGAAAGCTGTGGGAGCGTTTTGGGGGTTGCAAAGGGCGAAAGGTTACCTGCAAGACTTTATTTCGTTATAAGAGCTACCAAAAGTGATCAGAAAGCAATGGGGAACGGAAGCGGATCATTTCTTTGAAATTCTGTTGAAGCTCGTCACCACGAGCAAATTGCAAAACCGTCCCCTACGAAGAAGTCGACTTGGCTGTGAGTCAGTAACATGAGGACAGGAAGCTAGATCAGAGGCACTTGGGCGCTGCCATTGGAGGACTACCAGCAATCAAGATATTCTGAAGACTCAGAGCGGCTACCCAGGATAGCGATAATTCCCAAGGGCGTGTCGGGTGCAATCGGTATGGGATCTACCCGATGTATATCCGACGACGGCATGTACCTGCCGAACCTGATGTCACTCTCGACTCAAATTTATCTGGCAAACACTGAGTAGAAAATACTAGCCGAAGGTGCCGCGCTTTCCAACAGCTTGCCACGCGACCGACTGTAACTTACCTCGGCCCGATCGACACCCACAAGCCCCTCCGCAGACTACTTTCCCAAACTGACGAATTCTGGATTAAAACAGAGGTAGTCAACCAGTATCAAGGAAAATACCTTTAGTGATGGTCACCTTGCCAGCCATATTTTCTTAGTCGAACCGCAGCGCTTTGCAGAAGACTTGGGCCGCGCGAGCAATTTTTTTTTTTTATTTTTTCTTTGAAATTCCGACTACTCGATCTTCCGAGCAAATCTCTGACGCTCGCAGGATGGCCGAGATTCAGGGCACGATTACCGGGAAGCTCACCCCCTAACAAGTACAAAAAAAATCCTTTTTTCTCAACGTCCCATGGACGGTCGGAGCAGAGAGAACATGCGCAAATTACATTCCCTAAAAAAAGAAAAAAAAAAAACACCGAAAAAACATTAAGATCTCGCTTGAACGCTTGTTTAAACGATCGTGATCATTCAAGGTTACCGTTACCCGCGAGCGGCGAGGGTTCCAATCGATTTTATCATAAATGGGAAGGGCGGGTACCGCTCGTAGTCCCTCGCGATCGCGATCGGTTGGCCCATGCATAATGGGTAAATCCTATCGCCTTTCAAATACTCTTTAACGTACGCGTCATTTTTCGCTAATCAGGTCATAACTTTAAGTATCTGATGTACTGGTGACTGACCCAGCTGTGGGTTCGAAAACACATTCTGTATCAGAACTTTAGAATCTGGGAAATACCCGAGTAGAGGCAGCTGGGAACGAAGGTTTCTGATCTGGTAGAAGAAGCGTGAGAAGGACGGCTTCCGGCTTATTACTTAATCGTCTTAGGAACGTCTTTTTTAAGGTTTTTAGGGCGTGGAAAGCGTCGGAATATCTGAGTAGCCGGTATCGTCCTTCTCATTGCCATTCCTCAAATGGCTTTTTGTTAAAATCAAAGATGGCAAAAGAAGTGGAATATCGTCGTTTAGGATCGTCGGGATTGAAGGTCTCGGTACCTATTGTGAGTTGTAA
Organism: Marasmius fiardii PR-910; assembly: GCA_014904975.1. Taxonomy (NCBI): domain Eukaryota; kingdom Fungi; phylum Basidiomycota; class Agaricomycetes; order Agaricales; family Marasmiaceae; genus Marasmius; species Marasmius fiardii. The sequence goes on from MU127855.1 coordinate 31,640, forward strand.
TCGTCTTTTTGCTCTTTTGTTGTGCTAGAATGAATTATATTTCTTCGTGAGCTGGGAGGGATGAGTTTTGGATCTCCAGATTGGTTCGTGAGTTTTTTTTTGCGTATTCTCAGCGGGGTTTTCCTCCCAGTCTGACACTGGAAAAAAAATTAGCCTCACAACTGGGTTCTAAACGAAGAAAAATCGTTATTGATCATCAAAGCTGCCTGGGATAGAGGAATCAACACCATCGATACAGCGAACGTGTACTCTAACGGAGAGTCGGAAAGAATTGTCGGAAAGTTTATTGAAAAGGTGAATAACTTGATCAAGCACTGGTCAAATTTTCTCCACCTTCTCTGCAGTACAACATTCCTCGAAACCAAATCATCATCGCCACGAAATGCTACCATCTCGTCTCTCACGACCAATCTCGTTCAGTTCTCTACGACAACACGTTGTACGATGAACAAAGACACGTTAACAACTATGGGCTCTCGCGTTCTGCGATTTTCAACGCTGTGGAAGCGTCCCTCGATAGGCTCGGAACGGATTACATCGATCTACTTCAAATCCATCGATTCGATCCCGAAACACCTGTCAAAGAGACGATGAAAGCTCTACACGATCTCGTTCAGTCAGGAAAAGTCAGATATATCGGGGCGAGCTCTATGAGAACGTGGCAGTTTGCGATGATGAACCGAGTAGCTGATGAACGAGGTTGGACTAGGTTTGTGAGTATGCAGAATGAATATTCGTTGTTGTATCGGGAAGAGGTGAATATGTTTTTACTTCAAAGGAGAATTAAGTCTAAACGGCCTCCTTCCCAGGAGCGAGAGATGATCCCCTATTGTGCTTGTAATGGTATTGGGATCATACCGTGGGCGGCCCTCGCTACTGGTCTTCTTGCTAGACCTGCCCCTGTCACGACCCACCGAAGCGAAGTGGCCAAAGGTTCCGTGTACGAACGCACTCTTTCCGATGCCGATGAGGAAACTATCAAGCGGGTTGAGGAAATAGCGCATAGGAAAGGGTCTAGTATGGCTAGAGTCGCGTTAGCGTGGGTTGCTGCGAAGACTATGAGCCCGGTTGTTGGGATATCGTCTGAAAAACGGATTGAGGATACTATAGTAGATGGTACGGAGTTGACGGAGGAGGAGATGAAGTATTTGGAGGAACCTTATGTGCCGAAAGCGGTTAGAGGTCACAAGTAGACCTGATGTCATTATCCCTCTTCTTCTCAAACAAATCGACCGATTTTCTAGCCCGAGAGTTATGACGACGTTGTTCTTTTTTTATCTACCCCGACCTTGTCTTTTTCCTTATGGGCCTATGGACATCCTTGTGGACCGTTCTTTCAGTCACGATAGTCCGCTCTCGATCAGCGGGCGGAAGGGATACTTTTTTTTTTTTTTGAATTTACCATAAGGCGGATCTAACGGATGGTTGAAGGAACCAAATGGTAAAAGACAGTCAGGTGGTTAACTCTAAGGGTTTACCCTTGCTGCTTGACCCGTCTCCTTCATGACATTCCTTTCAAGTTTCTGCCGCTCGATGGTAAGAGACAATCGAAGCCTTTCAAAGATCATGGCGTCAGCAAAGAGATGGGATCGCTTGCAACCACCGTCGATCGGGGCAGCCGTTCAAGGACAGGGCCACGGGTCCACACCATTCGTTTCTCGATATATGCGTACCACCCAAGGAGATCGTTCCCATCTCGATTGGTTAGGTTTTTCAAGATCTCGGTGCTCACAAGGCCGAAAGCGGTTCCTGGCCTGCCCGCTTTTGGTTTTTTTTCCCCCTTTGAACGTTTCTCCTCCTCCCTACCCATTGGCCTGTGATTTCAGAAAAAATGGGAAATCGGATCCGAGGGTGGTTCTTGGCTTCGCATCAAGGCCATCACTTGAAAATCTCTCTTCTCTGTTGGGAACCAATTGAAAAATGGCCATTATAAAGAAACCGTTGCCAATGACTTTGAATCTGATCAGTCTTTGGTACAATCAACGAATACCTATTGGACGTTGACCTCTCTCGAAAATCGTTTTTCTTCGTTTTACTCTGAGGAGGTTGCTGTTAATCCCTTCATCATGAGCACTTCCGCCACTGCCTTTACACCGGATGAATACGCCATCATCTCATTGCTTTACGACCCATTGGTTCAAAAATCGACTATTGGGCCGAACAGAGTCTTTTGTCTGGCTTGTGGCTCTAGAGTCGCGTTCAGACTGCAAACTTACTACGCGACTGCAGGATGGGACCATCATAAGGCGTACTGTCAGAAGGCACAGGCAGCTCAAAGGAGCGTGGACAATAATTTGCCTTTTGTAGTCGCGGATAGGATGGAAGGTCTTACGGTGGGCGTTCACTCTTTTCTCTGATATCTTTTTTTTTTTTTTTGTGGTCCTGATGATTACGAGGTTAATGTGCCCCCCTCTCTCTCTCTTCTACAGCCCGAAGACGTTGCGGTTGATAATAACGAGAAGATTCATGGGAGGGGGATGTATTCTCGAAAGATGATGGATGAGATTAAGAGATTGTGTGCTTCTGGTTCTCTGTTTTCTAACCTATACCTTCCTCCGCCTTCTGGATCTGTTGGGGGATGAAATTTGGACGAACAGGCTGACGAAATTATGTAATTCGATTATCTTTTATCCATTTCAGATTGTGGGGTTTTAAGGTTTTTTCATCCAATCGGATGTGGGTGAGATTCCTGTGTTTTGATTGGCTGATGAAAAAGAAATTTCACATAGGGCTAGGAAGAGTTGTTGAGAGCCTTTCTTGATTGGTCACTGTCAGCGCAAACCGCTGCGGATGCCTAGCTGTACAGTGCCTGAGCAATGTAAAGCCACAGCTGGTGACTGACAGGGAGCGTCGACGCTTGACACGACAGTTCCTGAGCAAATTACGGCTTGCACAGTGCACTGAGCATAGCCAGCTGCATGGCCCTTAGCTGGCAGTGGGAACCCTATAGGGAGTTTCAAGCGGCGCGTAAAAAAAAAAATTGGATTTTCACTACCACCTTCATCGACAATCCATTTGATCATTGGCTGCATTGCTCGGTCTTCCCGTGACTTATCTTCAAGGAACGTCGGCGCTTTTATTTTGGCCTTACCTTTTGAGGCGTTCTTTGATTTTGGGGGGCGTAAATCTCATGAATGGCAAACAATTCCCACTGCCCTTTATCGATAACGACACCAACTCCATCACAGAAATCAGGTATGGTAAATCATTATTCAAAGGGCCTCGCTGACTCACTGACCTCGTTGCCTTTTCCCAAAAAAAACACAAGTGCTGTGGAATCAATGAAGCCTGGAGAACATGAATCGAAAATTGTTGACGTCCAAGGCGGTGTGGCAGAAGCTGTAGAGGAGGAAAACAAGAAGACGACGATAGCATCGGGAGAAGTAAAAGATGAGGCGGAGACTCATGGCGATGCGAAGGCTGACGCAAAAGTTGAGAAACCTGATGAGGAAGAGGATGAGGAGGATGAGGATGATGATGGCCCATCACCGCCCGGGTGAGTGATGCCAATAATGTTCAGACCAATCCCCCCCCCAGTTAATTCAGTATCTTCTTCTTTTTTTTTTAGTTACAGAAACCGAGGGCCAGTAGCTTACAACTCCTCTGGTAGTGCGAGGCCATCTAAACCTGGAAGACCCGGGAAATAATCCTGAATGCCGTTGTATTCGTATCAAAGCAGAATTCCATTTTTTCCCCCTCAATGAACATAACAGCATCCGCCTATGCTGTTGGTATTGCTCAGCAGAGCATCAGCGCTTGAAACCCAATTTTATTATCGAAAAAAAAAGTTCAATGCTGTAAACTGGCGTCTAAGAACAAATGATATTTAAAAAGCCCTTCTTTTTCATGAATTCATCATTCCAACTTCCCTCCAGAGCGACCCCACATCCACAAACTCAATCTACCTACATGTCCGAAATTAGGTTTGTCCTCCCATCCTTCTTGGGGAAAAAACGTACTGAGGCCTTCATTTATAGCCCAGTCCAACTTACGAAGCCTGAAGGACAAGAACCGAGAAGGGTTAAGGCTGACCCTACAGTTGAAAGCCCTGTTGAAGAAACGAAAACGACTTCCGCGGGAGCAGGCAGGGAAGACGACGGAGACGTTGCTTATCCCCAGTCAGACCCTAGAGATTCGAAGGATAGCGACAGCGAGGAAGAAGAGAAGCCTGATGATGATGATGACGACGACGACGGGCCTCAGCCGCTATAGTGAGTTGACGAGCTGTCTTGTTACCAATGAAGACCAATCTTTTTTTTTCCGGTTTTTTTTACAGTTTCCCCCGTCGTGCACCGTTCGTGCCCAATTCTTCTGGGAGTAGTAAACCTTTCACGGTGTCCAAGCCCATCAAGAGATAGTTTCCCCTATACTTTATCGATTTTTTGAAGAATGTAGACGATTTTTTTTGAATCCATTTTTCGAGGATGTTTTTTTTTGGCGCTCTTGAGGGTTCTTGTTCAGTGTTTTCTGTTCACTGCCTCGCAAACACGTTTGTGGGACAAAGTTCACCGCGCGGTTTACGGTACCCCCCCCCCCGCTCAACCACCGAAATGTCTGATTTCTCAAACCGTACGCGTGGTGGTTCCCCGAAAGATCCAGTCATATGATGTCTCTATAATCTATACCTCTACCCCCCCCCCCCCCCCCCCGCCAACGAAGGCCAAGCCGACCACGGTTCAGTGGCCACGTGTTCGACTATGCCCTAAGCTTTAGTTTTTATGTCCCACGCCATTCGGAAGAATTTCGCTTACAAAGTTCCATTTTCAATGTCATCTTGCACAGAGAATTTCTTTTTCTTTCCCTCCGTCTCTCACCTTTTTTCATCTTTCAGTGGGAAAAAAAAAAGGTTTGAGTTCCGAGCCGCTATCGCTAGGGCTTGGGCGGAACATCCTTGATAACATGTACACGCTTGCTGATTAAAAAAGATGGAGGGGGACCCCACAAGGGAAAAAATGCCACCTCGTCTCAATTGTTATTATTCGTGCATCACTATCACTGTTCTTGTTAACGTTTTGGCCACTGTTTTCGCAGTTGAGCTGGACGCAAAGTCTTTTGCGAAGATCCGGTTCGATTTTTTGGTTGTGGGCGGGGGAACTGTGGGTCTTGTTGTTGCTGCTACGTAGGTCCCATCTCTCAAGTTGAAGTTACCGTGTTTGTTTGTTTTTTTTGACGATTTCCCCCTAGGCTCTCTGAGAACAGTCAGTTTACGGTTGGGGTGATTGAAGCTGGGGATCGGAAATATGACGATAAGATTCTCGTTCCAGGTATGACAAGTTTGGGATTTTTTTAGAATCATGATGGGACCGACTTGATGCATCAGGTTTGGCTGGTACGACGTTGGGAGGTCAGAGCATCCTCGCATTTTTTTTTTTTTGGAGATTCTGAATCTGACGAATATTTTTTTTTTTTTTCAGATCCGGCTTATGATTGGCTCCTCAGGTCGACACCTCAAACTGCGGTAAACGACCGTGTCATCGAATTGGCACGCGGAAAGATTTTAGGAGGTACCAGTGCTTTGAATTATATGTTTTATTCCAGAGCATCAACCACAGAATATAATGGCAAGTTCCTCAGCTTTTTTTTTTTTTTCCCTCCTGTAGCTGAACGCTTTGGTGTAGGCTGGGAAACGTTGGGTAACCCTGGATGGAACGCGGACACCATGTTTCCGTTCATGAAAGCGGCCGAAAACTGGACAGCACCCGTCAACGTCGATTTTGTGGAACGGTACGGTGCTAATAATGATACCCTCAATCACGGAACGAGAGGAAGGCTTCGAACGACGCCGTTTGCGAACTATAGCTCTCTTACACCTCCGTTCTTTTCCACTCTTGAGAATCTCGGTGTCCCGTACAACGAGGCCTCGGTAATTGACTATTATTATCAGCAGATGGAACTTGAACTTGACAACTAATTTGGCGCTGTTTTCAGCACGGAGGGAACTCTGTCGGTTCTTGGTCGACCACTGCAACTCTGAATGCTCAAAACCGATCGCGATCTTTTGCAGCAAACGTCAGTTTGAAAAAAAAAAGAAAAAAAAAAGGTCCAGTAAATCGCTGACCTGGCCCCTCACAATTGCAGGCTTTTTACGAGCCAAATGCGGAGCGCAGAAATTTGATTCTGCTCACGGGTGCTCAAGCGACGAAAATTATCTTTTCCGACGAGCAAGGGAAAGACGGTGGATCGGGGCAACTGGAAGCTATCGGAGTGACCTACGTCGGTCGGGACAATGTGACTTACACAGCACATGTATCGAAGGAGGTCGTTCTCTCGTGTGGTGGGTGAACGAACCACTCGTTTTTAGGGCGATTTTGTTTGTTGACCCGAGCTTTATAGGGACGCTCAAAAGTCCTCAACTCCTCGAGTTGTCAGGTTAGTAACGCCAGTCCCTGCTTTCTGTCAGACCCGTCACATCGAGAGACATCAGGTATTGGGAACTCGTCTATTCTGCATTCTCTTGGAATAAGGACCCTAGTGGACTTACCAGGTGTTGGAGAGAATCTTCAGGTAAGAGACATTTCTACGTATGCATTGCAAGTAAGCTTTGCATCCTCAGCTACCACAAATCAGGACCACCCCGGAGTGAGCGAAAACTTTCAAGCCATCGACTCTGCAATCACATTTGACATTCTAAGTGACCCTGTTGGCTCTCAAGAACAGTTCCAGGAATACGTCCAAAATCGTACCGGGATGTACAGCACCTTCACATCCAGTCTAGCTTTCATCCCATGGAGCATGTTCATGTCGCAAGCGGAGATGAAACAGCTGCGTCGCGAACTTGACGAAGCTCTCTCATCGGATCCGCGCTATAACACGAGCGCTTTCCGGTTACAACGTGAATGGATCGAAGATGAGTCAGTTCCGGAGTTGGAGTTTATATTGTTCCCTCGTAAGTTGGTGAAATGAGTGCTTTTTTTTTTTTTCGTTACCGACCAACAGTCAACTTAAACCCCTTGAAGGGTCTGCTCTTACGGTTCCACCTGAGAATAAGGGCAAGTTTTACACGTTCAACATTCTTCTGATGCATAGTTGGTCGAGGGGGAAGGTAAGTGCCTTTTTTAGTGAGGAATAACCACCCGAATTTTTTTTTTTTGATTCACAGGTTCACATCACAAGTACCAACGGACTTTCCCCACCCCGAATCGAAATGCGATATCTCCAGTCTCCTGCCGACATCGGTACGTCTTCCAGCCCCTCTTAGCCACACACAAAGTTTTTTTTTTTTTCCAAATCCGAGTTGATCTGTTCGCGGCCTCAGATGTCAAAGTATTTGTGAAAGCCTTACGGTTCGGTCATACCTGCTCTCAAACGAATCCCATGCGTTCCTTGACGTCTGCCGTTCTTGGGCCGACTCTTAATTCGACAGACGAAGAGTTGGCCGAGTGGTTGAGAGAGAATCTGAGCACAAACTTTCATTTCATTGGGAGTGCGGCCATGTTACCTCGTCGTGAAGGAGGAGTTGTCGATTCGGAGTTTAAGGTTTATGGAACGAGAAATTTGAGGATAGCTGATGCTAGTATTTGGCCGATCGTGAGGAACTTTCACCCCCGCTTTGATGATGAACCCCTCTGATTTATTTTTATGGACTTGTTGCAGCATATTGCAACTCATCCTGTTTCGAGTCTTTATGGGTCAGTTTCCAACGCTTTTTCTTTTTTCTTTTTTTTCACTAATTTTATATGGCAGGATCGGTATCAGGGCTGCACGCACCATTTTGAAAAAATAGTCTGTAGGCATGAAGTTCCCGCCGAATATACGGTAGATTTTTTTGTGTTGTGCTAGGAGATGACCTCACTTTCGTCTGCTAACATTGGGCTAACGATATGGCTCTCGCGGGTCACAATCGATGACTGCTGAATTTCGTCGCCCATGAGTTACGAGAGGCTGAACTCTTTTATGTTCCGCTTTTCCTTGCCCCCATCCCGCTGAGGAGAGATCGATCAGCGCTAGCAGCTACGCGTCCGAGTAATTTGAGTTTGTACACCGGTTGCTTGGGTAAAGAGGAATACGCAAGAATTCGACATTGAATGTCGGTGGGAGTCCTTGCACACACACCGGTCCATCTTCAACTTTTGTGAGCGATCTCGCTTTCTTTCTTCGCGCCGATTGTCCTTTTACTTCTTGCTCACCGACATAGCACTTCGCAGCGTTTGGTCTATCCGACTCGACGACGACGGTCGTTTGTCGAGAACCTTCCAAGACGCTTTATCTGGCCGATAAGTAGAAATTACCTTCTGTTATCCCTCGATTACTTATTTAACGGGTTGAATACAATTCACTGAGGGAAGCAATTTCTCAGTTCACGTCTACGAGGCAGCCGCTATGATATTGGGCCTCCTGCAATCCTCAGGTAGACACACGAAACACAACACCCGTCATTTGGTTACTCCATTTTTGTTCTGTCAGGATGCAAAGAATACACGCATACAACGAGAACACACGCCTACGCGAGGATGATTCAATGTACACAACTTGATGTCCTTCTATTCAGTAATCCCCAAATCCCAAATTTCTGCCGGATTGCGTCTCATACCCCGCCTGAGCTGTTCGCCTCGATTGATGTCCGAATCGTTCGTCACCATTCCTCGTTCTCGGATTAACGACCAACTTTGCTCGTTCAACGTTGTCAATCCCTGGGAATTTCAAAAAACGAATTTTTTCAGTAATCATTAACAGCAAGGAAAACGTCCCCAAACGATTTACCGTTTGCACCCTTTCCATCAAATCCTCACGATTGACCTCCTTCTTTTCACGCTTAGCTTCCTCAAACAATCGATCGATGGGTCCACTAAGTAATACGATTTTCACCATCAGCTAAAAACGACAACAGGTACGAAAAATTCAAAAAAAAAAACAAACGAACTTGATGTCGATATGTAATCTTGATAGTGGCATATCCCAATCTTTCAAAACCCCTCGCCTTGTACTTTCTACAATAGAGAGGGTCTCTGGGTTGATGTAACCATGAACAATGTTCGCATGGAAACACAGGCCTCCATGGCCTTCAAAGATCGGAAGATCAGAAGAAGATCAGATCCTTGACAAAAAGAGAGAGAGAGAGAGAGAGAGAAAAGAAATAAACCCCACCCTTCATCGCATCGGACGTCGCTTGGAGCATCTCCTGGGCGGTCCCGAATTTCGCCAGACCATGAGTTACCTCTCCGAGAGTGAGAGTGTAATGCTGATTCGATGCCCTCTTCCTCTTTGAAGAATCTGAGGAAGAACTTGGACTTCCATGTGACTTGTTTCGACGCGCGTTGTTGTTGCCATCCCAGTGGATTTCTATGTCGAATTTCTCGAGTTCAGTATTGATAAGGATGTCTTGATCGTGTCCTTGATCATCTAAAGTTTTCTCGAGATAGCTTCTCACTGCGAGAGAGTAGTACCCACCTCTTTCGGACAATGTCATCTTTCCTAAGGCCTGCAAAATTGAAGGTCTTGGGTACGAGTTTATAGACCCGAAGGGGTAGAAAGACAGATGGACACTGGGAAAAAGAAAGAAATGGAGTGGAAAGGGAGGTATACAGGTTCAGAACTGAGGAAGAGATGAGTGTATGCGCATGGCGCGTCACAGTGTCTGGTGTGACTGCGATAGTGCGACCAGGCATATGTGCATGTGATGCATGATCTTGAATCACTTATCTGATAACCAGGCTCGCGTTTTTAAATACGGATCGACATGATTGATTACATAAGTACTCGTGCAGCTCTACAAGCCCTGTTCCGTCTTCGGACTGTCGGCAATATTCTTCTGGGACCAACTTCACTTTCAGTCCCGATGACAAACTCATCGGTTCTACGAGTGAACGGACCAAGGGAAAAACGAGGCAGATAAAAAAAAAGAATCTCGCCTAGTTCCATTCCTAGTCGTCGAATGATCATCAGGAGCAAAGGGTTGCTTGCCAGAGCATCCAAAACTATATCACAATACTCAATGCGCGTTCAAGTTCAAGTTCAACGTTCAAGACTCCGACCTCGAACCTCGGGCTGCCAGTGTCGGAGGTGATTCAATTTTTCGCCTCCTCATTCCATCAACTTCGAGTTCAGTTGTTTTTTTTTGAAAGATTGAATCATGAAAAAAACTTGAAGCGGTCAATTAGAAACCTGTTTTGATGTAAAGCGCGCGGATGCGTGCTCTAGTAGATCTGTAGAGCGCGGAGTGGTCTTCGAGGCCCCAAAATAAGCACACCTGGCCGTCTTGAGTCTCGTACGAGTTGAGGTACTAGGGAAAGTTACGAGAGTGGGGTAATATAGGATCGAGCACAAAAGATGGAAACTTCGACTAGCTTCTGATAAGATTAATATCAACCCGGCTAGAGCACGCAGTACTCGGGGGACTTGAATAAGACGTTTGTCGTCTAGATGGCATTGTCCACAACACGTGGGCAAGTCGTTGGACGATAAACCGATCGGTGGTGACCCCCGCCTAAAACGATGAGCCAAGGTCTTCCGATAGTGTTCAGAAAGAACCGGACAGGAACGCCTGTCGAGTAGACTGTGTACCACGACGGTCAAACAGAGGTGGAATGGGGACTTACCTGTTGCTGTATTAGACATTTCCGGTAGTCTTGATTCCGACTGCCAGATTGCAACACATCACCATGAAGATCGTCAGTGTTGCCCAGGTGACTAAAGATTTATGGAAGGAGCTTGCCCACTTTTTTGGAGGAAGGGATGTTGTCTTTGTCAACTTTCATGACGAACTGTGTTTTGTGATCTAGAATTGGAATCCAGTCTGTAAGAAAGCAAGGCGTGAAAGAACTGACTTTGTATAATTCAAGTCTCTTCAATCACTCTGTGTTGAGCGGCGAGTAGTTTGACATAACTTTTTCCACTGCGAGTTGATGGCATGGCGAGTGCGGCGAAGAATTTCAACCCAGCTCGGGACGTAAAATTTCGTCTTTCCCGGTATCTCATCGCTGTCAGTCACGACGCCGACAACTTTTCCCTTTCTGCCAAACTCTTCCACGACGGCTTCCTCGACTTTCTGCGCTTTCCCTTCACGTAGATATCCTTGACTCGCTAAATTGCGGTCGTCTTCCACAGACGCCCTTCCTGTCATAATCTGACAAGTTCGCCACCATACGCCTTGCCAGCTCACTTTGCACCCGTAATGTACGCGGACTTGCAAGTGAGGGCACGTACGCCCGATTTCGAGGTCTGCCTCGAGTAAGCGGCTCCATCACTAAAAAATTGATTGCGCGTGGTTTATATTACCATGTGTAACTCGGGATTTTCGGAGATCGTCTGAAAACCCAACGTGGCTAAACTCAATTACCACGTGGTCCTTGCCGTCTTGGGGCGCCGTCTATAGGAACCTGCACGGACCTTCCTCGTCTCCTAACCCTGACTCCCGCCTTCAGTTCTGATTCGAAAAATCTCCTTCAATCGCTCGTTTCAAGTCAAAGGAGCCACTCTTGTGAGATCTGTACTGTCATCGAAATTGCCAAAGCGACTGAGCTCAAGCACTCAATCATCATTCTTCCACTGTTGATCATCAATCTCTTCCATTCTCCAGCTGGAGACAACATAAGGTGGGCTTTACAGCAATCGGCTACTGAAGATTTTTTCAGCCGTTTCCCATAGAGACAACAAACACCGTTGAGCTATTATCGGTTCATGGTGACGGGGTACCGAAACCCTCCCGAGTACGAGAGCACTGCGGAACACCGAACAGCATACGCGGTATTCATTTTCCACAACAAAGTTGCGGCTGCGTTGTTGATCGGATCGGCTCTCACACGCTCACGTAGAACGGGAAGGAAAAAAAGGCCGCTCAGCCGGTGAGTTACTTTGATAGAAGTTGATCAGAGTCGGTCCTGAAGAAGACTTCTCTTCATCAATGAGGATATTCATTAGTGGGATGACGATTGGAGTGATCAAGGGTGTGCAGAAGGGTATCTCAGTGGGATGAATAGGATTTTGAGGTGTGTGTCTTAGCCTCACATGAAGTTTATCTGTTTCTGATGGAATGAATATATTTAGGACCCTGATCCTCGGACTCTTGAAGCTAACAAAATTAATACGTGTATGGCTTGCTTGCTCCGCAACTTTCTGCTTCAGGGAGACGGGTGGGGATACGGCCATTCGAGCATTTCAAAGTGCTGTCAGTTCATCAAGTGGGGCAAGTCGACCACCTTTTGACCTTTTTCAGCTGAACTCCCGATATGATATCGTGAACTCGGCTTCTGTACGTTCAGCTCGGGGAGAGATTGCTCCACTTCAAATGATGTTCACCGGTATAAGAGCACTGATACGAGATCAGTTTCCTTTGCACGTCGCCAAACCGGGACGCTGAGAAATATACCTGGCCTTTTGCTACAAGTTTACTTACGTTGACGCTTTCAACGTTACAGCCAGCTCAAATCTTCTTTTGTGAGTACATAAAACACGCTTCCTGAAAAAAATCAGTCATTTTACGAAATTACCTCTTCCAGATTTCCATGCCACGAGCATCGGTTATTTGAAATAAGAGTTCCCACTGGCAGTGTAGTCATCGAGAGTGATGAATTTGATCATCATTATTATTGGAAGGTTCTCGGCACAAATAGTAATCTCAGATCGAAACTCAAAAAAAGGATGGAATTCCTGGGAGGTGGTTTTTAAGACGTTGGCGTGGAATTGTTGAAGGAATTTTCCCTCCCTATTATTTCCCCTCGGTGGTTACCGCTCATTTCTCGCAAAAAGTCAAGGGGGGTCGTGTATTCACCTCACACCATCACCAGCGTTGGTTCCTGACCTTCGTCTTCTCACAAAAATGGACCGTGAAGAAATTAAGGTTGATGAAATCACAAAAGATCCCTCTTCCGTGAAAACCAAAACGCAAGGGCCAATTGAAATCAGGGCAAACGAAGTTGTTGATTTTGACGCTGATGTGTCTACTTCCTCTGCTGGAGAGAAAGAGGCCACGACAGCAACTGAAATCGAATTTCCTGATGGGGGTCTACGGGCGTGGCTCGTCGTCGTCGGAGTAAATCTTTCCCCTTTTTTCTCATTTGAAAATCATCTCTTGTGACTGACAAAAGATTCGTCTCAGTCTGCTTTTGCTTCGTTTGCAACGTGAGTGCTGGACGAAATCCATAATCTGTCGCAATATAAAAATTTGACTCTGCCCTTAGGTTTGGCTATGTAACAGCATGGGGGGTAAGTTGACTCAAACGAAGGGCTTCTAGCAATCACTTTATCTCTCTCATCCTTTCTCGACAGGCTTTCCAATCGTATTACGAGGACACATTACTCAAGGATCACTCTCCATCAACCATGTAAGGATCTTTCGTCTTTTTTTACAGCCAGGGGGATCCTAGTACTAATTTTAAAGCTCAGAGCATGGATAGGTTCCATCCAGGTGATCATCCTTCTTTCTAAACTCTCGGAATTAGGGGAAAAAATAAATTCTGATACACGGATAGTACGCATTAGTGTTTCTACCAGCCCTTCCCGTGGGACGCATGTTCGACCTTGGCTACTTCAGGCTACCATTTCTCCTATCCAGTACCATCGTCGTCGTCGCCACCTTCCTTACCGCCCAATGTAAAACTTTCTGGCAATTCCTCTTATGTCAGGGAATCCTTCAAGGTGTACGTCTACTATCCCGCCCTTGGTTACCCCTCAACCCCCTTGAATCTGATTTTGATCCCTTTGACCTCGACAGGCCGCATGCGGATGCACGTTCGCTCCGATATTAGCGCTCATTGGCCAGTGGTTCAAGAAACAACGAGGTTTAGCTATCGGCCTTGTAACGCTGGGTTCATCCTTGGGTGGTACGCTGTTCCCGATCATGACGCGGAGGTTGATAGATGAAGTTGGGTGAGTCGAACCACGTCCAATCAATACCCGTCTTATCTCCTCCCCCTCCTTCTCGTTCGTGGTTATTTTATTAACTCATCGCTTTCCTTCCCTCTCTCTCTCTCTCTCAGGTTTCACTGGGCGTTGAGAATTCTCGGGTTCATCTTGCTATTCGTACTAGCGGTACCCAACTTGACTCTCGCGCGCCGATTACCGGGAAAGAACGTCAAAGGCGGTCTTTTAAACCTTGCAGCTTTCAAATTTATACCATACACCATTTGGACCGCTGGTGCATTTGTTACCTTCCTTGGACTATACACCAGTGAGCTCTCCCCTCTCCCCTCCCCCCTCTTTTTTTTTTGTCGCTTACAAAGTTTTTGTTTCCCCCCCCCCCACACAAATGAAAGCATTAACATACATCGACATCGCAGCTGTAGAAGCCGGAATCTCACCCGACTTTTCGTTCTACCTCGTCGCGATCGCGAACGCTTCTTCCACTCTAGGCCGTCTCAGTACTGGTCTCTTCGCGCAGCGATTTGGACCTATCAATTTTATGGCTCCGACTACGTTAGCTGCGGGGATATTAACTTACGCTTGGCCATTTGCGAGAACGAAAGGAGCGAGTATAGCCGTTGCTGTTATATATGGGTGAGTTTAAGTTTCTTCCCCCGTTTCTTTCAGTATTTTACCCTCCCCCACCCTTTGATAAGCGCCATGACAGGGTCGTACGTTTCAGCGTTCATGATGCCACTGTTCGAAATGGGAGAAATTCACGATATCGGACGTCGGTCGGGGATGGTTTTGAGCGTTGGAGCTATCGGAGCTCTGATTGGACCTCCTATCTCTGGTGCTATCAAAAATTCGACTGGGAGTTTTGAACAAGTCGGGTATTATGCTGGTGAGTCCCCCGATTATTAGTTTTTTTTTTTTTTCGGGGACGGCAATTAGAAGAGCTAAAACGATGGGACCATGATAGGCTCTACGATAGTTCTCGCCGTGATTCTCATGTTGATAACCAAGTATTTGATGATTGGGAATTTGTGGGGCAAGTTTTGAAGGGGTACAAGGGGCCAGTACGGTGAGGAAGCAAGAAAACTGTATTCACCATTCAGAAAACGGACAACCGACATGCATCCCGTTTTTTAATCATATCCATTATAGACATCCCGTTCATTTGTTAATCCTTCAAGGAAGCCGTTTTTATTGTATGTAGTATTCATTACGCCGTTGTATTCATATCCATCCCATCCAAGATATTTAAAACTGTCAACCTCGGTGCCTGACGCTTGTACATACATACTGCGTTCTATATATTCTCGTCAGACAGCTAGTTCCAAGCGCAGAATTTCCGATCATTCATTGACCCATCTCGTTTTCCGTTCTCGAGAAGCGCACCATTCATCTGACAATCAAAACTTGCCCCATAATCTGCCTAACATAAGGTATTTCGTGATCAACATCATAATGACCGACAGTATGACCACAGATCCTAAAAATAAAAAAAAGTTGGCAACCATCAACTCGATAGCAAAAACAGCAGAAATGACCGCGAACCCGCATAAGCCCCAACTTTCACAAAACCTCCCGTAGCATGATTTATCGCACCCGATATGGGCGTACCGAGCAGTCCTCCAAAAGCTGAAACGCTCATAACCATACCAGAACGTCTCCCCACATCTTGAATTTCACCCATTTCGAAGAGGCAGATAAGGAATGAGGAGACGTAGGTACCGCACATAAAACTGCGGTGAGTAGTAAGTACAAGGTACGCTGTGGAAAAGAACGCAAGAAACGTACCCATATATTATAGCTATAGCGATAAGCGAACTCAAACTTTTAGCGAACGGCCACGCAAACGTGAGGATACCAGCTAGAAACGTAGTAGGAGCAATGAAGTTTACTGGGCCTGATACAAAAAAAAAACAAACACAAGTTTTAGCGCACGAAATGGAATCTCTACAGCTGCAGAAGGCCTTACCAATCTTGTCAACAACGATTCCCGCAGTAAATCTTCCAAACATAGAAGACGCATTTGCGATGGCAACAAGATAAAAGGAGAGATCCTCTGGTACTCCCACGCTCAGTGCCGCGATATCGATGTACGTGAGCACTGGAAGGATCATAAGTAGTTGACCTGAAAAAGTTGGTTACGAAACTGACCAGTGTACAACCCAAGAAACCCGAAGACACCAGAGATTGTATACACGGTGAACGCAGGATTTTTAAAAGCAGCAAAGTTGAAAAGACCTCCTTTGATATTCTTGGGTGGTAACCTTCTCGCAAGCGTGATGTTGGGGACCATGAGGCAAAAGAGGAGGATGAATCCGAGGATACGCATTGTCCAAGGGAACCTGGAAACAAAAGGTGCCGCACGTTCTCATCAATACATGATGTCTGCGCGTTTTTTTAAAATCCTTACCCGACTCGGTCTATTAGTCTTCTAGAAGCGATAGGAAAGACGGTACCTCCAATAGAGGATCCTACTGCTGTAAGTCCCATGGCGCGGCCCCGCCTCTCCTTGAACCAATGCCCGATGACACCCATTGTAGGACCGTAAACGCAACCACATGCGACCTAGAGATTATATTGTTAATAAGAAATCCGTAGCATTGACAGATTCTCAACGAACCCCTTGCAGAATCCCCTGACACAACATAAACTGCCAGTACTTCGTACATTCCCCGGTCAGAAAAGCACCAGCGACGATGGCACAACTGGAAATGAGGAATGGAATTTTGAAGTATCCGAGATCGAAGAGGCGGCCTATAGGTAGTGCTGGGAGAAACACCAGAGCGTACTAAGCTAAAGATTAGTACTCCGCGCGATGGAGAGATAGGTCCCTCGAAAGACATTGTACCTGCACAGAGCCAATCCAAGCACTTGAAAGTGGTGAGCAAGTGATAAGAATCAGAGAAAGGATGTAGTGCACCCACATAGTAGACGGTGAAAGATCACTGAGCAACGTCCTCTCGTAGTATGACTGAAAGACCTAGATAACCTCTCCATCAGCACTTTTTCTCGCTACTGGATACGGTCACTCACACCCCACGAGTTAACATATCCGAATCTGAAAAAGAGAAACCCTCACAAGTTACTAACGGAACTCAAGAAGAAACCAATAGCTTTCACTCACGATGCGGTAGAGCTCAACGCGGTCTGCAACCAGCGAGCAATCAGGGCGACCCTTCACAAACGAGAAAAGTGAAGGCTAATAACACACCCCAAGAACGACAAGCCACGCCCTTATTCCTCCATCTGGGAAGGTAAACTCAACATCATCACCATCATCTGCAATGGCTCTCTCTTGGTCTTCCTCACTGTCCAACCCATTCGCCGCCTTCGCTTCCACCTTTACATTCCCTGACGTCGGCAGCGCTCGTTTTTCGTTTTCGACAGACTCTGGTCTTGATCCTTCAGCTTTTTCGGAAACCTCTTGCAAGGTCATTTTCATGTAGAGAGGGGGGGTGAAAGAGACAGTTTTAATCCAAGTTTCATAGTCATGGGGGGGAAAACTATAAAAATAATTGAACTCACCACCCACGCGATTGTGAGTACCGGTGTAAGTCGCAGGCCGGCTACCATTTTCGGCTAAAACCTTTAGTCAGCGTTGGGCCTCCCTTTTGCCGAGCTGAAAAATTTTGCAGTACGACGGCTGTTTACGAGCCAGGTATATGCGTAGTACGTACTATTATAGTATTCGCTACTAGAAATCCTTGCAAAATCTTCCGGTACTATCGCTACTGGTAAGGTTCTCAACTCGAGTCAGAGAGTAATGAATTCATATCTTATCAGATAATTCTCGATCTATTCTACTTATGTACCTTATGGACCCCAAGTAAATAACATGAACCGAACCTTCATTTAATCAAGTAAATTGTAGCACTAAGAATACATACGACAGCAAGGTTGTATAGCGAAGAACAAAAGCAAAAAGAAGAACGAACGGGAAGCGGAATTCCGAAAAATTATTACTCACGGATCAAAAAAAAGAAGACACCGTTAGCAGAGAAGTGAACTGAATCGAGATTTTTGAGGCTTGAGAGAAAAAGAGCAAAAAAGGATAAAAACGAGTGTGGACGCCATACCACGAAGACCGGCCGATATAAAATCAAAGTAAAAGCCTCGCGAAAGCATCTGAAACTAACTTTGAAGAACTACAGAGAAAGGCGAAAAAAGCAAAAGGAACGCAAGACTAGACAGCAGTACAAGAAAGAAAGAAAAAACTTGGATGAAAACAGAACCGAGGAATGAGTAAAACAAGAGTGGGGGGGGGGGGGGGGGGGGGGGGGGGGGAAAAGAGAAACGAATCACGCCCAGAGACTCGACCCACCCACCACTCAGTCGAGATCAATCGCAAGACACTCCGAGCCTGAGCCAACGCTCACCGATTCCTCCGCAACACCAGCAACCATAAACAACCCCAAAACATAATCCACAGGCGTCCACACACAACACACCGGAACCGCCAACAGATACACGAAACCCACCATACTCAAACCCAAAATCGGGAGAAAGATCAAATAGAGCAACTCATACACTATCGAATTTTCCTCGTCTCTCCGTTCTTCATTCACCGGAAGCTTCGTCACTTTCGCCCCAGCTCGGACGGCAGAAAATCCAAACCACTCGTCAGGCGGCATCGGCCTCTGACGAATAGAATAAGGACAGGTAGCGGTGGTTTCGTACGGGGACGAAGGAATCTGCGGGACATTTACTTCGGCGATAGGAGACGGTGCACTAAAGCTGAGACGGAGAAGGGAAGGTCTAAGTGGAGACTGGACGCGTTGATATCCTTCACCACCACTAGATCGACGACGCCGACGGAGGTCACGTTTCCTTCGTGTGGCATTCAAATGTGGCGGGATAGGAGACACAGGTTTGAGTAGACTAGACGTTGGATCGTCAAGGGTAGCGGAAGTAGAAGCAGCTCCAAAGTTCTGGAGACGAGTACGAGCTATAACGGTCTGACCATCATCGACGGTCATCCGTCGTTTCTTCTTGGTGCCGTCGAGCCTCTTTTGTTCTTCACGAGATGCTTGATTCATACCAGGAACAGACGAAGCACGATGTAATTCCACCATGACTTGTTTAGTGAGTGCCACAGGCTTGGCTGGAGCCGACTTGGTTCGTCGGAAGGCCGCAAATGGTGCACGACTCTTCAGGGATACGGATACGCGGTGTAACGGTAGTTTCAAGGGAAAAGGGATCTGAGATAGGGGTGTAGGAAGGGAGGTGGTACGTTTCCAGAGTTTGACTGGAGACAAAAATGGAGCTTTGGCTGATTCCAAAGACAAGTAACGGCGCCACCTTGGACGCGTCGGGGTTGAAGGGGTTGACGCTAGAAACTGGGGGAAGGCAACGCCATCGTCAAGACTGGCGCTGGATGGTTCGGATTGACTGTTCAATCTTTGTGGTCGTGGGGGTAAGGCGTTGATGAATTCGAGGTATCTTTCGACCTCCTGGAAGTGGTTTGTTAGTTTGTCGTCGTACAAAACAAGACGTTTGTTCGCATACCTTTTGAGATTCATTGAATCCAGGAAAATCAGGCTATGTAACGCGGGGGCCCACAGGTCAGTTATAACGCTAGATACTAAAACGGCTTGATTCAGGCTCACATCATCTTCATCTTCATCTTCGTCCTCGTCGTCATCAAGGCCACATAGCTTTTGATATTCTCTGGCCCGAGTATAGGACTGAGCGAGGTATTGGTGCATCCTAATGTTCAGCCATGCGTCCTGTTTGGATTTCGGACGATATTTCTATACCAATAACTGGTGAGTCAGCGTTCAATTATCGAGGGGAATCCCACAACCCACCGAGTCCACAGGAGGCGCCCAATCCTTGTAAAGCCCACTGAGTTCGTCTTGGTGGGGGAGGCAGACCATGACGAAGATTCGACCTTTATGCGTGCGAGTAAGGAACGTGGAAGGAAAGACAGATGGAGAGTCCAGTCGGTGATAGATAGATAGATTAATCCAAGGACGATGTCCAATAACAATAATTTTCCGTGTGGTCGAAAGAGAGAAGGGAGTAGTTGTTATGTGAGAAGAAGTCGGGAGATGTGGGGAGGTTATCGCAGAGTTTGAAAGTAAGGTGAAAGTGATGGTAAACGAGCAAGAGAGAGAGTTCGCCACAACCTATCGGAGTGTTTTTTAAGGTGACGGTGGAGACATGCCACCTTTCCTTCCATTGTTCGTGGGCAATTACCCCGGGTTTGCGCGAATCTTGTCCACCCCATTTGGAGCAAATAGCTCCTTATGCCACATCAAAAGTCAAGGAATTATGATATTTTCTATTGTTCTCGGCTAAGTTTCCCCAGGTTTCCCCTCAACAGAAATTTATGACATTCTAGGGACCGAAGATCTTCGGATGGGGAGGTCATACATGTATAAGGCTCACCAGAATATTTCAGGATTCGAGGCCTGGACATGATTAGGTTCGTCAGTTTCATGACACGGTCGCCTCAGACCATGAGCGTTAGTATAAGAGAGCAATGCATGTACAGATCGAGCAATCCGTCGGACAACTAGACGGGCCGGTATGCAATCCATGTACAATTGGAGTTCTGGACGAATTTGGGTGTTGAAAGGAACGGATGTGGCGGTGCTCGGCAACAGCCGTGAGCATGAGGTTTGTGTAGCACGTGAGCGTCAGTTTCTGAACCCAAATTTGACCCCACAGATTCTTTCAGGCGCAGACGAAGACCGATAGAAGACCAAAAATCTGGGGTATTCCAAAACTCAAGAATCACAGAGGACGAGAGACGGAGGAGACACGGGATCCAGGGATTAATCAATGGTTTCCAGCAAATACAGCCGCTGGCCCAGTTCTGGAGCTAGAGAACAGGCGCATTGCGAAGATGTTCCTTCCGAATTTGCACAGGAAATCTGCGTTAAACAATGACCCCGGGACGAAGCTGTAGGATCTGTAGTTCGGATTGTCCAACACAGTTTCCAGCTCTCTCAATTGGATGGCTTCGAGTTGCAACGAGACGTATCAGTGCCGGGGCTAGAACGAAAACTTACATAGACGTCTTACCATCCTCAGCTAAGTCCACTTTCCGTATAGGTACCGTCAATCTCCGGCTGAATGTTTGCTACAAATTCCAAGCTGTCAAGAACCATTTTACTTGTTGCGAAGTAGAGTTCATTGACGCGATATCACTTACCAAACGAGCCCAATATCCAAAAAGCGTACAATCGACCTCTTTTCTTTTGTTCCTACTCACTTGGAAATGGTCCATCCCGGTGGGTTAGTTCGAATTCAGAGCCGCCTTTCAAACCGATTCCGTCCCTTTTTCTCTTCTGACTCGATTCGTGTCAGCCACCTGTGGTCCACGTACCGCCTATCCCCCAGCTCAGTGTACCTAATGCAAACTTTTAGGCTCTCTTTCTAGGAAACATTCAAGATGTGACTGTTAATGAAGGCAAGAGAGAAGCGTAAGATAACGGTCTTTGACGAAGGTTATCTCCTGACTATCGCCAGTTTCTCCCTCCCCCCTGTCTCGACTGACGATCCTCACTAGCTTCTACAGAGAAACAAAAAAGTCACAAACTCTCTCGCGGATGGACCAAGTAAATTGAAAACCAGAACACATTCGTGTGACCCATTCCGTTGATCGTGAATCAGTTGAGGCATTCCAAGAGCAACGTTCCCGGTCGCATGAACAGCCAGCCTTTTGAACATCCGTAAGGTTAGATTTTTTTGATTCTATGCCAACAAGCGAGAAAAAGTACTGATCGTGGATGATAGACACCATACATGGATGCAAGAGACCGGTACCGATCCTTGACATTGTCTGTGGCGTTTGGAATGTTCATTGTGGTTTATGGTCGCGATAAGTAAGGCTCACGGAGGAGCTCTCTCAGCCCTTATCTACCCATCAAACCCTCCAATGACCCGTTCCCTTACTAAAAAAAATCCAAAATCGGTTTTGTTGTTGTTGTAGCTGCTCCTTCCATCTTTTCAATTGACAGCCGGGTAACTTAGTGGACGTATATGGACAGAATTAGCCCCCTCCTTGGGTGATGTTCATTGAGAAGCAAATGACTTTTTTTTTCTTTCTGATTGATCGTGAAAAAGAAGGGTTAGTACGATACGTATTTGTACCCGAAGAGCGCTCACTTTTTTTTTATTTTATTTTTACGAAATTTGGCTTTCTTATGACCCCCCAGCCGAAACCGTTATTTAAGGGGCATGGAAGAAGCCCCTCCTTGACCCGTTCGTGAACTTGTACCGTAGATAACCCAAATGTAGAAAGCGGTCTTCCACGAGCGAGTTTCGAGGGAATTTCTGAACCGCACTTCCGGAATCTGGTAACTCCAAAAGTTGGGTATATTACTAGATTTCCTGAGGAATTTGTCGCGAAGAGGTGACTGTCAGGTTCTATGAATTCGGTAAAGCGTCGACTTAGAGGGGTTTATATGCTGAAAGGCGGTATTTGAGGAGAGCTGGATGAGAAGAAAAGGATAAATTGAGGTAACTGCCACCAATGCTGTCATTGGACGACGCGTGAGTAATTAAGCGAGGGGGGGGAAAAGTCCCTGACCTGAGATCGCGGCTTGACCTCTCACTTTACTCGAGGTAACTTCCATCTGCCCTTCGTGGCTTTCCAGCTGCGCAAGCTGCAAAGGCTTTCTTGCCTGCTCACTGTCGGTGTTGTGAGAGGTTACTCAAGATGATTGTAATCGAACGACGTCAGGCAAACACCGGCACTACCTCTTTCTCTTCTACTTCTACTTCTTCGTCGTCGTCGTCGTCTCGGGCGTCGAGCTCAGGATCCTCTTCGCAATCGCTATCTTTCATAACGACAAGCTCGCCAACCCCATCTTTGGTTAACAACCCCTTATTCCACGACCCAACCGGTTCGTCAGTACCAACGCCTACGCCTCTACCTGACGATGTCCAGATGCAAACAGTAAAGGTGCGATAAAGCATTTCAAGGCTCCATATGAGCTGATACAAAAACACCTTGTGATACAGACAGTTCTGGAATGGCTTTTCCTAGCATTCGCACTACTTCTTCTCGTAGTGCTAGCCATCAGACGAGCCAACAAACTCCGAAATAGAGGAATCCCTATATCACAATTCTTCGTTCGAAGGAGCTATCGACGTAGACATTCACAAGGGCTATTATCGAATCCCAATCATCCAGAGACTACCCAGATCCGTCGTCTTCCACGAACTACGGGACTTCCAACGCTTTCGCCATCGACAGCTTCCGCACCATACCATCTTGCCGAAATTCCAGTCGCACACTTGGGGGATCGACAAGGAAGCAGCGATAGATATTTATCTCATATCAATCAGCTGTTATACGGTCATGGGAGAAGGGCAAGGACCAGGGGTGCGGACATTGATGAAGGTGGACGGAGAGGTATCGGCGAGCGAGATGTGGAGAGAGATTACTTCAACAATGATCATGTTGACGGAGATGGTGCACTACCAGCTTATGACAAGCATGGTAGTCCACCGGTGTATGTTGAGGTCTTGGGAACTAGAGCGGCTAATACAGGGAGTTCGAGGGAAAGGTCTGCAACTGAGGAAGGCACACGGGAATCTACCAGTGTGCCGGTACCATCATACGCTTCTTCGATGGCCCAGTCGGCGCCTGATGGGAATAGAAATGCGACGTTGACTTCCTCATCGACGGAAGCCTCCATTCAAAATACTCCTTCTACGAGAAATCCGTTTTTGGAGCAGGGAGCGGACACGATTCGGCCCCCTACACGATCTCGACCTCCACAGTACTCTTCTTCCTTTTCGATGATGCCTGGCAGTCTTTCGAACTGGTAGCCCTTGTTGTGAAATCATTTTCTATTTTCCACAGATGTCTTCTCTTCTTTTGGTCTTTCCTCGGGCTTCTCAAAGGTTTTTTCCCGGACGTGGTTCATTTCCGCAACCAAGCCGGAATTTTTCGTTTTCTTCTAGGGATACCGCTACTTTTTTTTTTCACTTGTCCCTCCCCACTCATTGGGTTAACCATACGCACGTTCTTTACTGCTATCCTGCTTTGCTTGTACGATTTATTGTATACTTTACCCTGTTTGTTGTAATCAAAAACCCCACCCCCTGTTTTTTTTTTTCCACTGATGGTACTCCGTATATGACACCCGGTCCCTGATTTCGTATACCCTGTGTTCGACTGCATTCCGTGTTTTTTGTTTTTTTTCATGCCTGCACTGTTTTCCTTGTTTGTTTGTTTTTGGCTGGGGATAGGGCATCCTGCCAGAATTCCCATCCCAAGTAGGTACACAAGTCGTCGATTCATGTGTAAAATCAGCATATCACCCAAAATGTCGAAGCAATCGGGTTTCCTGGAGGCGCGTTGATTAAATAAATGACCAGGTTAAACCTAAAAAGACCAATCACGAATCATATCATAATTCTATTTTGAAATTTCTGGAGCTCGGGTTGGAGTTGGGTAACATGAGTCCTTTCATTCACTTCACTTTTACAGACGTTCGACAGCACCAATTCGAGGACAATTCTCCTCCTCCCTCCTCTACTGCAAGAGTTGGGATTTTTCTCGCGCATCTCCCACAAAGAAAAATGACAACTTATTGAGGAATCTTTGAACCCACGGACATGAGACACCAGGAACCACCGGGGGAGCAAATCAGAGTAACCGGACGTACCCAGGTATTTCCAGTGATCCCATCCCAGCCTTACTTTTCTACAGTCGGTGTCGACTATCTTCAAGTGAAAGAGAGAGTCTACTACATTTAATTATATGTCCGATGGCCCTCAAGTTCTCACTGCGACTAGCTTTAAAACTTGAAGCTTTAGAGCCTACAAAATTATGGGATTCTGAACCGCGTCTTCCAGCCACCATTCATCTGAGCTCTTAGTCTAAAAATCCCTGCGGGCCTTTATCTGATAGCTCTTCCCAAACCCCGTCCCTCACCTGATCCCTCAGCTTCCGAGTGTCCTCATCACTCAATCCTCGCATTCCAAAATTCTCCGTTACCTTCAAATACTCCTTCTCTTCATCCGTATCCTCCCTTCCCGTGGTCTCATTCCGATACGGATACCTCCCAAACTTTTCAATAATCGGTTTATGAGATTCAAACACCCTCAACATCCAAAACCACAAATCCGCATTATTCGTCCCTTCCACAACCGGTGGCCCACCCTTGATAAGCCTCGAAAACAGAACAACGTCCCTCGAATCCTCATCTCTCCTATCCCTCCACGGATCCGTTAAACCATAATACACTTCCACCTCTTTCCTCATCGACTCGAGATACCCCGAAACGAGCTCGTGATCCTCCAACTCCTCTGAATGAACCAACGGCACATAAAGCCAATGTTTCCGAATCATCGCGTCTTCAAAACTGGCACCAGGTCCCAAACGGGTCGTCCATTCTTGGGTCGAATCGGGCAACACGTCGTTCTCGATCAGCTCTCGGACGAGTCTTATGCCGATTTGACCAAAGAAATTAAACACGTGGCGAGCTTCGACTCCGTTGTAGGAATACCTGGGCATCTGATCGAAGAGGACGATCAGCGCGAGCGTGTGGTCGGCGTAGTTGGCGTCTTTGGGATCGGGTAGGTATTGTCGAAGGCTGGGAATCGTTGGGCACATGGCACTGATAGGTTTCAGTGCGTGAAAGTGACAGAGGTCGAAACATTTTTGGGATATGTTGGATTCGCCGAGAAAGTAGAATCTGAAAGCGGATTTTAAATCGACGGGGGCGTTCCACGGAAATTGGAGTTTGAGCACTTGAGAGTAAAAGTCGGGAGTGAAGATGTGAGAGAAATCAGGAAGGGGAGAGTCGTGGGACATGGTGGGTCGATTGATGAAATCAGCAAAGCTTGAGGTAATTTATATCTTATACTGTGCCTCAGTTCACAGGCCGCTCTTTATTTATCATAATATGATGGATAGAGATGATCATGATACAGCAAGTCGTGAACGGGCGTCATGAAATAGGAATCTTGTGTCAGAGGAGGTTGAGAGTTGTATTGAAAACATAAAATCCATTGAAGACAAGTTGACGACATGAGCATAGGATCTAAGAGAACATAGCGGTCATTGTATCATGTGCATGTATGACGAAAAAAAAAGCAAGAAAAAAAAACAGCTGTCCTAACCCGGTAGAAAGAGAGAATGGTGGAGGTATCGTAAGTAAGGTGATCCTGTAGGAGGGATATAAACAATGCGTTATGCGTGAGTACGGAAAATGAGAGCAACTGCGAGAGAGAGAGAGAGAGAGAGAGAGAGAGAGAGAGAGAGAACGAGAGGGAGAGAATTACAACCGATTAACCGGTAGGTAAAAGTACACCTTGTTACGCAAGAGATGTGAATTCAGAATGAGAAAATCGATTTGCCGCCAGTGGCTAAAACCCTGTACAGAGCATTCGCTTCTTCAAATCGGGAGTTGCGTAGACTGAACTGCTTCATTTCAATCGAGTAATCGCCGACGTCGGGGTCGACTATCGATAATTTGATGAGGGAATTATAGAATCGGCAAAGCTGTAGATGACGCAAAGAATCAACCGAGACGTTACGTATACAGAAAATTTTGACCTCACTCACATTTTGTACCCCCTTTACCACCCTATCGTCACTAATCAAACCTTCCCTTTCCTCTCTTTCCGCATTCTCCAGCCAAGAGATGCTTTGGCTGATGAACCGGCCCAGAACTTCATCTTTAACTAGTTCCCCTACTGTCCCAAAACTATCGGCAGGCGTGGTGTCCCTTAGCAGTCGCCCCATCAAGTCAAAGGTTGCCAGATTAGGAGGTAAGGTGGTCAACACTTCCAGGAAAGGCGACGGGAAAAACAGGTGTTTGATGTCTACGTCCGGATCATCTTCGCCTTCGCTCGCTATCCCCGCAGCCTCGTGGCTAGGAGCAATGAGAGCAACGCAGAGAGGATAAGCAATCGCTGAATTGCACGAGATGATAGGTGCGAGATCAAGCGGCGTAATCATTTGGGAGGATGCGAGTTGCGGAATAATGGGAAGGAGAACCTAGGACAAAGCGTCAGCTCTTTTCCGCTGAGGGAGGCGGAAGAACGTACCCGTTGCTCAGACAACGTCAAAACCCGTCCACGTCCATCCAAGAGAAGCTGCATTGCCTGCGCAACTCTGTCGTTCTCAGCGTCCTCATCCGTGGTGATGTATCGCTCATCAGCTATGGCTACGTGACTATTGGCGTCCAGGTTAGTCTGGCCACTCGTCGGTTCCGATTGTTTAGTATAAGTAAAATCATCTCTGCAAGTCAGGTTCAGAACCGAGTAACATGGTAAAGTGAAAGAGTAAACCCACATATCAGGTTCAGTATAATACATTTCATTGTCCAGAAATAAGTTAGTTGCTCTAAGTTTCGGCGGCAAAGGTGACCGCGCCAATGTTGAAGGAGAATAAGGTCCAATCTGAGAAAACATTGGCACTGTCAAGTGCACCACAGCCAAGAGGAGAGACCGACGACTCACATCATTACCATCCCCCCTCAGAATCTTCCACAAAACCCAAACGAACGGCTCATTGGGAGCCACTCCTCCTCCGTTGGCAACATTTACCGCCTGCTCTCGTTCCTTCACGAATGTCGTGAACAAGACGGACTTGAACGGGTTAATGGCGATCGGGTGCGGAGCATATAAAGAGTAGAGAATAAATGAGACTAGAATTCGCTGCGCCAGCTGCAAGAGTACCATATCAGGAAATAGAAAAAGCTGCTCAGAGATCGAAAAGATCACATACATCTCTCGATGAACCATTCGATTCCAGAATCGGTAGCAGCGCGTCAAGAGCTAGCTGGAACCTTGACGTCGGTTGGACAAGGTTGGTAAATGAGTGAGCTGCCGTCGAGCATGGTAGGGAGTATGCCTTGGACAGCAGATGGGCCACTGCGCGGACGGGATCGATACCCACGGGACCTCCTCCACCGCCCCCCACACTTCCAATACCCCTACTAAATCCCATTGGCTCTGGTGTTAGTGCTATAGATCCCGATGAAAATGGATGTTGCTGCTGCTGCTGTTGATACATCACCGCCGCATTCCGAGTCACAGTGCCACCATTGAATAGTCGAGAGGAGGCGAACGTAGTACTTGTTATGGGCGGTTTGGATGTGAGCACCGCCGACATTTGAAAGCAGAAAAGGGAGAAGAGCGTAGGGAGGACTAGCGAATAGTAAAAGGTCGTCGTTGTCCTCGGCAAGTCCTCGACGTCGTGGTCCACGTTCCTCAGGTCTGGCGATATGCTTATGTAATAATCACGCTACCGTCCGGCCTCCGCACGGTTCCCACACATGCGCACGGACCACCATAGCAGTACGTTTTGGAAGTACTTAGTGGATTGATTAAGATATGCCAGACTTGTTACGATCTGAACTGTACTATGTGACAACATAATATCAGCAACGAGAAAGTCCGAACAGGTAAAAAGCCAGAAATCTTGGCATCGGCTGATAAGCGAGGGTGATCTTATACCGGATTATAGTCATGAAGAACAACGAGGCAGCAGCATCCCTGAGACCGGGACAGATAGGCCAACAGATAAGAGCGACAATGAGTTGTGCAATGAGAACAGAACACTTTGTCTTCACTCCAGTGATGTTGAGGCGTCGAAAAATCTCATAACGCCTAGTGATGGTCAATACTTGCATCCTAAACAAAGAGCTTGTCGGTAGTGAAGGTTGCCCGCGTCTAGATATAAACTTCTCACAAGCGGCGCAAGCCCTTGCTGTAGAGTGGTTGGTATTTGTCCCCATGGATGACCTGACCATTGTACATATTGTAACCCGACGACAGCGATTGATCCTTCAGGCATTGACTGCATGTCGGGGAAGGCCGTCGAGCGACTCTTGATCTCAAGGCGGCGGATGATGAGAGAGATAGAGAAAATAAGAGATAGAATGGAAATGTTACGAGTAGGCAAGAAAGAGGGAAAGTTCGAGTCGTTCGCGGGGAACAGGTACACCATTAAGTTTTCAATTGTTTGAAGAATACAGCGGGGTGGAAGGTGGAAGGTGGAAGGTACGCATGCAGCCTTGAGCTTTCGAAGCCCCAGAGAGCCTCGGAAGATGGAGGAGGGAAACGATGCTGTGTGGGAAAAATTCGCAGTGAGGCTGACGCGTCGCTGCAACACCAGTCATTTTTGAACCAACCCCATCACCTCGATTTGACCTCAATTTTTATGCCCTGAGCCTTCATACACCGTCTCTATCTTTTTATGCTCTCCGATAACGTCTCGCTGGAATCAGAAAGTCAGAATCCCAACTTTCTCGGCATTCCTTCAATACCCTATGATCAAGTCCCAAGGATTCAAACCTTTCCGTCCCCAAGTCATGCAGCCTCTACTCTTCAAAGTCGCCATCACCACCGCCGAAACGTAATCTCCTTGGTTGATACTGATTAAAAGTCTTCATGTACAGATGCTACCACACTTTTGCTTCGGCAGATTTCAGGCGACCGGCGATTGGTTTGTGGGTCTACCTCGGTGGCCTGTTTCGTTTCTATTTCGGAGTGATCCTAAGGTCCGAGACCCGGCGTCGAGGTCTAGAAGAGCAGGGAATTTATGAGCTTCAGGCTCAAATGCTGGGGACCAATCCAGGTGCCCCCGGCCAACTGCGTCCAGATGTCAGTAACTGACAAGACCCCGCGTCTTGAAACCAAAACAGGACTCACGGCTCACTTCAAGGGCTTCGGCAGGTTCAAGGGCTGGTCCTGTATGAGAATTTGAATACCGCCACCCAGCTATTATGGGCAGAAAGGTAAAATTTTCGTGTAAAAAGTACATACCTTGTCGTAGTAACTTGAAGCACCAGACCAGGCGTGACCGCTTTTTCTGAATTGAACTGCGCATCTATATGGGAACCCATTAGATAACGCAGGAGCTTGAGAGCTTGAATAAAGACCACAGGAATGAGACTCGACTTTGACGGATAACTCCGTCTTTGATTCTGTGCAGAACTAGAGTGCCTTTTGGCTTATCGGCAAAATATTACCTCTCTGGTTCACCTCGTAAATATTAGAGAAGGGGGAGAAAACTTGAGGATGACAATCTAATCGGATAAGAACCGACCCGCCAGGAACCGGCTGGAACAAACTGAGTGAGGCGTTGATAAGACTAATTCAATGATAAACGCTAACCCGGGATGGTGGGAGGTCCCGAGAGGAAATGTTTTCGTGTCTGGTTCAGATATCCGTCCAATGTCGTTAAAATAATGCCTTTGCGTCTTACTACGGCTTCTTAAGCGACGATCAACATTCTATTTTACAAGTAGCGTTTCTCATATTTCATGGCCACTAGGTGTTCGAAACCTGAGAGTCTTGAGCCACTGGCACAGGCCCTGACGGCCGGGGGCATATTGGGTATCTGTACAGGACTAGAAGCGTCCTATATTGGTTACAAATTGTTCGCAGCTGAATTCAAACCGGTCCTGGAAAGAGGACCACCCTGAGTTTCGCATAAGGAGTAGAGAGGGAAGAACGCCCCGAGAAGAAGAGAGAATTGACCTTCTGAGATGTTACGACAAACCCTCAAGCCACACCCCGCGGGAACTGATTGGCTCCTACGGTAGCATGATCATCGTGCGATCTAAATTCCCCGGTTCTACAGAAGTAACTATCTGAGCGACACGAATTTCGTCCCTAAACGTTCTACCCCTTGTAAGGAGACCAGAAGTCGCACTTATAATAGGAATTAGGTACCTGTACTGGTCACTGGAGCGTCGGAGCATCCACAATTTCCAATAAGCTTCCAAAATATCGAAGTATGAGACTATCTTCGGAAAAAAATTCCCAAAAATTCCTACGACATGAAATAATTCTATAGGCAGCCTCTGGGGTCTCACAGTGGAAATGGAGTAAACATACCGCCTATAAAGCCACCATCTCAAGTTTCGGAGTTATCAGACTTGAAGCTTGAACCTCCATTTATTGCGCACTTTCTCAGTCGATCGTGTGTCCGGAGAGATAGAAAATCATGGTGTCCTTCGCAAACGACAACTTGGATGCCCCTCAACTTACCGAAATTGAATATGGTCCCGACTCTGATCCCTTCTCTTACGCAAGATATCCGACCACTATCGCCAATCCAGGACCTATGTGGGTACTACAGATCTCTGTCATCAGCATTGACCGCCTAACTATAACCTCTTTCTTATTTAAATTCCTTGCGACCAATCATCCACAACAGGGGGCTCTTCAGTATCGGTGCCTCAGCCTTCATCCTCTCAATGTACAATCTCCATACCCGCGAAGTTTTTACCCCCAACGTAATTGTCGGAATGGCTCTTTGGGGTGGTGGGATAACAGAGTTTATGGCCGCGATGTGGGAGTTTCCGCGCGGAAACACTTTTGGAGCCACAGGTGAATCACTCTAAATTCCGCGTTTCAGACCCTTCTTCGTTAACAATGGGGGGGGACCTGTACAGCTTACGCATGTTACGGAGCATTTTGGCTCTCCTACGGTACCATCTTCATTCCGGGTGCGGGGATCCAAGCTGCGTTTGCTACTGAGGAAGAGTTTCACAACGCAGTGGGTGTATACTTGATGACTTGGTTCTTTATTACTTTGTTTTTCTTGTGAGCATTCCAGTCCTTCTATTCAAAAAAGTAGGGTGCTCACCTGCACCTCCGTTCATTTTAGGGCCGCAGTATTGTCAAAAAGGAACATCGCATTCACCATCCTCTTGATGTTGCTCACCGTTGCTTTCCTCCTATTGGCCATCGCGGAATTCAATCCGGATCCTGCGTCAGTTCTTCCCTGGTTATGGTTCTACGTTTCACTGACAGGACGTTTTTCTCATCTGCAGCATCCGAAAAGCTGGGGGCGTATTTCAATGTTGCACGGCACTTGCGGCACTCTACATTGGTGTTTCTGAACTCTACTCTGCAGAGCCTGTGCCGCTTATGAAAATACCACAGGGGATTCTGCTTAACGTATGAAATTCGAACGGAGAGCTAGACCACACTTGATTGTTTGTCTGACAAGCAGTAATGATAGAGAGGTAATTAGCTTTGAAAAATCCGATAAATCATTGAATGGATCATGGCTTGAGTTGAAGAAACCTGGGAGACCATCCTCTTCTTATCACTTAGCAGTGTGTTTCTCCCTCAAAACTCTTTGCTCACTCTTCTCATCCACTCAGAGAATGGTTTCTACTCCAAATCCAGAGGAAAAGAAACCAGACTGAAAGGCTAAAAATTCTACCAATGACAGAAATGTACTCAAAAACTTGGTCCAGTGAGAGTCTAAGACGCATTTGTTTATCTCAAGAGTGGGCTCTATGGTGCACAGGAAACTAGAGAAATCCAGAATACAGAATACACATAAAAGGTAAGCAAGAAGGGAGGTACAGTTGAATACTTCATATGGAATATGGTCAGGGCAGCCAGAATCCTATTCCAAGCCACGATTATCCCATATGACATACAGAATACAGTGGGTTTTGGAATTTGGTTCCCCCAAAACCATATTCCAGACGACCTATTATTCCATATGAAGTATTCAACTGTATTGTATTTCAGACAAAATCTAGTCACTATACAAAAGCCCTAGGCAAATGAATCTTCATCAAAATCTGTATCTGTACATACCAAGAATGAGTTGACAACTATGATGGGAAGTATGAACTACCAACTAGTATATTCAATTGTTATGCCAGCTGATCCACTAGATGTGCCCTCAGCATGATCTGGGTGAGACTGGAACAACAAATAAGAATAATATTAAGTAAATGGAACATGGAATTTGGAATACAGAGAAGGGAAAGGAGGTGATTGAAAAGACTCAGAACAGTGAACAAATACTAGTACAAGAGAGAGAAGAATGTGAGTAGAATAATGTTTTAATAGGTTTTGAGTTTTTTTGATGTGTAAGTTGAAATAAAGACAAAAGCATTAGAAATTTGAAAAGATAAAGTGATGTTGTGCGTGTGAGTGAGGACAGGGTGTTTTCCACATCAGGAAGGAAGTTCCGAAGGAGTACAAACAAGTGCATAATTGTAGAGGCCTCAAAAGCTCTTAGTAGAATTTTCCTCAACCTCTGAAACCCTCTTCTTTGCATTGGTATGAACAGCAATGAGTGTTGGTGTAATTCCCTGTGCATATAGAAAAGCGGGTCAACATTCATCTCATTTCAATTGCTCTAATATTAAAACATACCCCGATTTGAATTCCCACAGACCCAATACGAATTGATGATATAACATTTGTAGCACAAAATATAACGAGTGCAATTAGATACATGACACCTGATTCCAATCTTCAGGATGCACATGTAAGTGACAAGAATACTCCCAGATAAAAAAGTTTAGACGCACAGTATAACCACAATAGTATTGAATTTCTGATTAAATCTTTCTCCGAAGTTTGCTCCAAGGCAGGAGTTCTTTCGTGATAGCCACCATCTTCTACCAGCTACAAAGCCATGCATTGGTTGAAAGCGGTGAGTATAATTGTTGTGATAAGGTATACTGAATACATACCAAGAACACTTGTAAGTATGAAATTAATTACTCCATCAAACCTCACAAAGGCATTGGTAAGATATACCAAAATGTTATGTGGTATAAAAGGTTGGCTTTCTACTCCATGCAGGTATTCAATTTTTGCAATATTCTTCAATATAACTAGTGCGCCTACTGGAGGTTTGAGTTTCTTGGTAAGTGAGAAATTCCTAAAAAGTGCAAGGAAAAAATTACAATTGCCAATGATGCAAAGGACCATGGGAAGTACAATATATAGTCTCCTTTGGTTTCCAAAAATAATGGAACAGCGGAATATCTACAGCTCTCTTCTGTGAGAAATGCCTCGGTGAAATTTATTAAGACATACCAAGATACTATCAATGATTAAGCTAGCCCATGCTAATCAGGATGAAGGATCCAAAGCATCTCAAATCATTTGGAAACCTACCTCATAATAGAAAGAATGATATATTAAGAGATCCTAAAGGTTTATTCAAAAAGGCTGCTGGAGAAATGAGCAAAAAATTATGCTTCAACATACTCAAGATCAAATGAAATCCTCAGAAGGTCTGCATCTACTCCCCCATGGAAGTACCCATTGGCTACTCGAACAACATCATATGATAGACTGAGTGGTACACTGACAGATGCTAAGACAAATAGCATTGTCAGTGATATTTGATGGAATTGTCGTGAACGGGATGGCTTCCGCTTTTTGAGCAGAACAAGTGAGGTATGAAAGAGAGGGATGTATAGGCCATAAAGCATGAAATGAACCTATCCAAAAATTGGGAGTGAGAATTACATTCAATCCAAACAAGTGATTACTGACTGCTATCTCAAACAAGGAAGGTACTATCACTAGCTGAAACTGCTGCTTTTCCACACTTTTTAAAGTGTTAGGCTCAGATGTGGGCAACATGGAAGAAAGAAAGAGAGGTGAATTTCCAACATGTTGCTATACCTTTTTAAACGGCACTCAACATCGATTGGATGCCTCAGAAGCTATAGTTCATGACAGGAAAAATCACAGTTCTGATCCCAATGCACTGCGCTAAGATTCCGAGATAGAACCTAGTTTCCAGCAGAATTCTCAGGAGATGGATACCTTCTTTGGCTTTCTGTTGTAGCCTCCTGCTTTTCATCCCCACATGTGACATAGAATATGTCAACCTGTGTGTTCACAACTTATCTCCCTTGATTCACTTTCACCACATCAATATCTTACCCATGATTCCACAGACAGTTAGGCACCTAAGGTCCCAGATGATGCTGTCTTTGTATTCAAAGTATCTTTAACTTGTAGAATCAATGTTATTTACTTCTCAAGATTTATGAGTTTCGAATGTCGTAATTAGTTAAGTATCCAAGAAAACAGGGTTACATTTTCTCGAGGCTATTGTGATCATTCTAATTTGTTTGAAAATAACCAAGAGTCATGCCAGTTTTTTACTGGCTTATCTGTAGAGATTATTATGGAAGATAGAGATTGGGTCAGTTTCTCGTTGGAGTTCTTTGGAATTCTCAGCTTGTTAACATCCACTATACCCTTTTTAGTACAAGTCATGAAGCAAATATACTGTATACAGGGTCCAAGGGCAGGTTGCTTACTTGGACTGTGAATTGATTTGATGACAAGTTGATCAACTACTCGTCAAAGCGACTGGTTCGGAACTCTACGGTACGGTTTTAGTGGGCTATGTTTTTGTCATATCATGCGTGGGTAAATCTATCTTCCCTGTGACCGCCATCAACATACTCCGCAAACCTCCAAGATTGATCAACTTGTTGAATGTACTTGCTGTCTGCAATGTTCAATCCACTCCTTTCCCCATTCTTCAAATCTGTGTTCCATCTGAAGACTGATCTTATAGCTCTTTTGATAGCCCTCTCTGCATGTCCTGCCCATCTTGCCTTCTAGAGGTGTTATCAACTGATAACAACCATCTGGCAGATTCTAGAGTATTCTCTGCAAGGTGTTGACATACCAGGATACAGGAAAAAGCTGTAAGGCATACAATCACTGGCAGTCACAGTATGATATATACCCACCAGTTATAGCAAGATACTTACTTTTACTGGTAGCTTGAATTCCATAAATAGAGCCCGTCTCCCTGCAGTGGCTCTTTGCTCAGAGGTTGTATAATGTAAAGGGTTTGAGGTGTTTAGAAGCTGAAAAACTCACCAGTAAAACACAAAAACCTTGAAATACCAAGGCCCTGGGATATGGATGGCAAGGTTTAGAAGGTGAAGGGAATCCTCAAATACCAGCGATGCGTTGAGTAACTTTACGTTCTACTGTATGTCAGCCGTTTCGAACTTGGATATTTAGAACTAAAAATTTCCCAAGGTATGCCACAGAATCTCAGTCTAGACTCTAATAGGAATAGGCAGAGTAGCTGATCTCGGAAGATTCTATGATTTGATTCTAAAACGGATTTATTAGGACGTCAGAGTCATCCCGACAATCGTGTAAAAATGTTTTATCCTGAGGCGGTTCTGCAACTCTCAGGGCGATTCTGAAAAAAAGTCATTACAGAATGTATTCTGCCCAAACGAACACATTATCCAAAACATATGAAGCTTGGTTATTCGTACTATACATTTTTCAACCCTTTCAAAATGGAAAAAAGGTCGGGTCGCCTGCGACCTGCTTAGAAAGAAGCCCAGCTTTTCTTCCCAACCCATCATTCCGATCATTCATTTCAATGCTTCAGATGGAAACCTAGCCTCGAATCTGGCCCGAAGCCTCGGGTCCAACAGATGCAAAAAACAAGCAACAGGAAAATTTTGATGGCAACATCGTAACGGATATGAGCTCCTATCGCAGACGCAAGCTTTCCTGAACTTGTCTGTCATACATGGCAGACAGTAAAGGTGCTTTGCGCATGGAGCTCGATATCCGTTCGCCCTGATACGAGTTCCGCAAATTGAACATATTCTGTCAAAGACGAGGGTGAATTTGTTTACGATTTATACAGAAAAAAAGATAGGAATGGATGGGGTAGTACTTACTTTTCAAGTTTCCTTTCCGACGGGAAAACATGACGTTCGGTTTCGGAGGCGGAGGTCTTCGAGGTTACCACTTTCTCCATGTTGGACGATGGGCTTTAGTTTACCGAGTTTAGACTATAAGAGATCTGAGCAAAAAGTGAATTACGGACTGACCTGGACAACGCGCCACGAGGATAGAAAAAACGTGGATCTCGCCACTGTTCTCCTTGTGGAGACTCTCCGCGGCTCATCTTGGAAGGGGGTCGCCACACTGTGTTGCTGGCATAGTCCGGAACAGATGGTCTTGAGGAGGATTCGGGCCTCCGTGCCAAATTCTCCGCCCATCTATGTTCTCGATGCTCGTCGGTCGTTATCCGACTCATCGTCCTTCTATTAACGACATCGGCCATGAAGCTGCTGAAACATTCAGTTTGAAGTTGAAGCGCGTATTCTTCGTCTGTCGGTGGTGCGCCTTCTTTGGATTTTCCCTTTCGATTACGACGTTCTGTGATCTCCTGAAGATCTTGGAGGTGAAGTTGAGCGATGAGGAGGTAGCTTTCGTCGTCAGCCATTTTTCTCCGAAAGATGGGCGTTGGAGGGAGGGAAAAGAGATGGTTCGATTACACGTCGAGGACTGCGATGAATATCTACTGCGCGAAAGCTAATCCATAACGCAATGGCAGATACACGCGTAGTACATGTGTTGTTTCAAGTTTTTGAATATGAATGACAGGTACGGCCGGGTAAGCCATATATACTAGAGTTATGGTCATATCGGGTAGGTCATTTAGGTGACAGATCGACAAATGATGACGGGGCGAGGGGTACCGTGACGATAGCTAATTCCTATCGAAGCCGACTGATCATTCTATAAAGAGTCAAGCGGAGGAGAAGAGTATCGAGTTCTAACCGCGACCTTTCGATACTAATAAAACAAAACCCACAGAAAAAAAAAGTTAACGTCATATCCACGAGACCTACCCAGGTTTCCCCAATTGGTGGGATGATATGCCCTAATTATAACCTTCGGTGGTGTTACAACTCCTCCATCAAACAGTTCGAGGGCATTCATGAGAGCTGCTCCACTTCCCTCCACACCGATAACAAAACTCGCTCTTACATCTGCATACCATATGGTTGCAACCGCTCATCTTCTCCACCATGTGATGACACCCTGGACAACTCTGCCATTCACGCTGTTCCGCAAGATCTCGAAAGGCCATGCTAGCGTCATCGAAGCCTTCAACCGAAGTACTCCGACATTCCCCGACGTGCACGGGTTCCCTACATGTCAGACAGACCGAATTCGAACATGATGGGCATGTATAATGAGAAGTAGGCTGTGAGATGGAGACAGAGAAGAGAGAGGTGGAAGCGACAAGGAGGGAGGAGGTGGAAGTGACAGACAAGGGGAAGATGGAAGGGACAGACAAGGGGAAGATGGAAGGGACAGACAAGGGGGAGGTGGAAGGGACGGAGAAGGGAGAGGCGGGAGGGACAGTAAGAACGCGAGACCCTTGATCATGAAGCGCAGTTTTCGACCCTATAAATATCGAGCAACGTGGATTGGGGCAGTAAACACGGTCGTTGAGTGGAACGGCATGTTCGGTGAATTTGGCGTGTAAACGGTTGCATAGATCCTCACTGATCGAAGGTCCTCCGTCGGACTTGTGTAGAGTATGACCGTCAACGGTCATGAGTTGGTATACATCGATTCTTTGATTGGGAGTGCAACACCAAGGAGGGAAGAGGGATTCGTTGGTGGTTGATGACGAGAGGAATCGTTCAAGACACGGTTCGCAGAAGTAGTGTCCGCAGTCCGCCTGGAAAGCGGAGGGAGGCGTGATTCTTCCTGTGCATGCCACACAGTCAACGAGTGGTTGGGTGAGAGGGAGAGTTTGTTCAGGTGTTGCTACGACAAGCTCCGAAGAACTGGAGTGTGGACTTGGACTTGGACTGGGTACATAAGACCTGAAACGATAGCCAACCTTTAGTACACCACGAAGGGCTGGTGGGCTGGGAGAACTTACAGATCCAGCGATATCGAATCATCCGAATCCAGCAAAGAACCAGCGCTGGAACTTCCAATTGATAGAGTATCGGCCTCATCTTGACCAGTGTTTTGATAATATTCGTATGCCCGGAGAAATTGCCTATAGTCTTCTGCCATTACATCGAGTGCATAGGCTTCGTCAGTCCCATGGTGTAATTGTGCTCGAAGTTCAATATCCTCCAAGGCCAAACGGGCAATTAGTAGAGATGTTTCCGTATCGACACCATCAAAGAGGGTGGGTGGGGCTGCCATTATCGAGAACAATGAGGGACAATGGGGTGGTTGGGACGAACAATGAGAGGTGGGAGAAGTTTGATGGATAAGGTCAGGGTCGATAACATGATGTGCCACAGGCCGATGACACCTTGAGCTTGAAAAGGTATTGCTGCGCCCGAACGTCCACAACCCATGAGTTTAAAACTATGAACCACATAGATTACATGTATGAGCTCGGATGCAACGAGCTGAAAAGCTCAGGATTCAGAAACTGGTCGTCACTACATAGTCAAACTCATTGTCCGAAAATCTTCTGGTCCGTTGTGGAAATAAGTGGCAATGCCACAAGACCCGAGAAATTCACACGAGTTACCACATATGGCAGAGGACAAAGGGATCGCGTAGGAAGTGGTCGCGTCGATGCAGGGGCCTTTTGACTTTTATGACCTGGGGCAGTGCCGCGTCGATTGTGGTCATTTGTCTGGTAGGGCTGGTATAAAAGATAAAGGCATTTGGACTTGAACCTTTTGCACTTCCCACATCATCGGCTTTACTTCTACCACGTCTCCTTCTTGTACCAACCTAACTTCCAATATGATCCCCACCACAACCACTTCTGTTCTCTCTCTCGGCCTTCCGCCATTGTCGAATAACGCGCCTTTTACAATCAATATCGACTTCACTTGCGCGTTATTCGCGCTTGAAGTTTCGGGAAAACGCGTCGTGACCGCGCCTCAATCGGAACGCGGGAAGAGAGTCGAGGTGCGTTCATTGACTCTGCAACCATCACTTGTCCTGAGTGGCCGGTAGACTACATCTGAACGCGCAAGGCCGCGACTTCACCGAATCCTCAACCTTCCTTCAACTCCATGCTCGAACCCGTCGTCTTTGTCCTCACCCAATGCCCCGACCCTTACGACTACCTTGACTGTTCTGACCGAAACAAGTCTGACCCCCGACGCTAATAAGGAGAACGAAGCTCCTCCGTTGTGCTATGGAGCATCTACCAGAAGTTTGGAGTACACCGAATATGGGGCATCCTCCACTGACAAGCTCTCGGAGAAGCTGAAGAAGCAAATGTTCTCGAACGTCCAGGCCGCGCTTCCACGCCTGCAGCGGAGGAGGCCATTAGGTGGCATGGTTACTTCGACCCTTTCTGCTGAGCAGAGAGTTATTAGACGACCTGCTCCCAAGCCCAACACCAACATTCCCCGGTTCACCAACCCCTTCAATGGGAACATTCCTGTACCAGCTCCGCTTGACACCTTCTCGGACGCTCCAAACGTTCCTAGGCTCTTCCCTTCTACTTCCAATACCAGGATCACTGTAACAGCTCCACGAAGACGGGAGAACACGTCTTTATCACCTCTCCAGTTACACCACAGCAATGTTGGCCTTGCTACAGTCGTATCGACCACCTACGATTCCGATGAAATCGTCGAGCTTCATCGCCGGAGGATTTATCCATCGTCGACCGAGCCCGAGTCTGAGTGGTGTAGAGGCGAAACTGTCGTTCGTGTTCGTCGCCGTGACCTGCACCCATACGATACGGTCACTCCCACCATCAAAACTTCCACCGTCGAGATTGTTTCACCGAGACCAGTTGGTGTGCACCGGTACCGGGATACACGCAAGTGGTTGCAAACGTTGTCGAGAGAGTTGGCGACTGATGAGCCTTGGGGGTGTTAGTGGCACGACTTCGACAAATGCTGCGACCCATTCCTTCGCCTTTGTCTGAATTTCGAGACTCCTTCGAACCTTTGAATCCGGGATACCTAGCGGTCAGTACATGGAGACCTAGAGTATCGCTCTACCCACTCACTGAGTTCGGACCCACTCCCTACATCCGTTCCCATCTCTCTCTTCATCTGCGCTCGTAATTTTTTCTTCTTCTCTGATTACAGTTTCGTTTTTGTGAACACTTGTTTTGGCTTCACTTCGTTCTCCTACACCGTTCTACCCTTCTACCTGAACGTATGAGTGTGTGTCTAGCAGAAAGAAGAGAAAAAAGACTTACGATACGTGTTCAGTCAGTTTAATGATCTTCTCCCCCCCTTTTCCTTGTTCCCTACCACTAACGACTTGCTCTTCTGGGTAAGATATTTTAGCTTTAATTCACATAGGAGACTCGATACATACCTAGTTTTTTGAAGGTACTTTTTGGTTCTATCTTCAATGATAGAAACGCGTTGAAGATGCTGAGAGGAGGTGCAGATGGCGAGAAATCCTGGGTAGGGTAACGTCGTGATTAATCAAAGGTATGCCATTGGTTGACTTTTCATAATTTTTACCCACGCTCACTACCGCTTCCGCAGATCTCAGCCTCCACCTAGTACCTTTTTGTATACGGCGTCTATGGCGTCTGCTCTTCTCAGCGTTGAGTTCCCCTCAGAGTTCCCCTCAGAGAATGTGAACAAGAATGCACTAAACCTCAGGCCTCAGGTCTCAGGTTTCCTCTCGGTGGTGAGTAAATGTCATGAAGCGATATTATGCGCAGCGCTCCTTAGACTAAGTATCATCGTCTCCGACTACTAGGAAGGCACCCACATCAGCTAGAACCGGATAAATACCTGTCACTTGAACGAGGTCAAACGGTGACAAGAGAAAGGGTCTCGCCTGAGAGCTAGGTAAGTTGTTATTCAACCTAGTGACTTCTCGCATTATCGTTCAACCCGACCCAAATACCTCAGTTTCATTATCAAATCCGCACTCGAAGTCTCATTCAGAGCGAACCGACTCCGGGGTCTCTAGCAGTGCTATTTTACGAACCTCGTCGCCTTCCGATTCAGATGCGGTCGCGACGCGTTTTCCTGAATCTTCAAGGGCAGATAATGCGCAAGTGCCGTCGATATTGATTGTAATAGGCGCGTTATTTGGCAATGGCGGAAGGCCGAGGGAGAGAGCAGAAAACGGTTGTGGCAGGAATCATGTTGGAAGTTAGGTTGGTACGAGAGGAAGACGTGGTAGAAGTAAAAAATTGATGTGGGAAATGCAAAAAATTTCAATTCTAAATGCCTTCAAAGTTGTGTGGGACTCCGGAAACATTATATCGGAATGAATTGGGTTCAAACCTTGTTCCTTCGCCAGTAGAGAAATCTTCAACAGTATCAAGCTTGGGACGTACTGGAAGGTAACTTATTCGTCCTACTTATGAATCTTGAAACCCCGGCGAATACCCAAGAATGTCATTGTTGGAACTCAAGTTCTGTGTTTCCTCCGATTCCGCCCCTTTGACCGTTCGACTCTAGATCTATCTTCGCCCCTCGTGAAACTACTTGACTGAGCTTTCCAAGAGATCAAGCCTATGTGTCGTGAACTGACGAATTTTTCCCACTTGTTTTCACTCGAGTAGCGCCCCATCACACATGTATGTATATATGTGGCTTTTGATCAGGAATCCGAATATCAATAAGACAAATCGGTCGCCCCGTATCTTCCATATGCATAGCGCGTTGATTCTCTAGTTCAAGATAACCAATACAAGTACAATCAATTACATCGAATGGATGAGTTACAAGTACCATACCCGCAAAGCACAGCAAAGGACAACAACATAGCACTTCGATAGCAAAAAAAAACATCTCCAGACAACCCCACCTAAAGCTCGAAGCTCGAAGCCTGGAAATCATTCAACAAAACCCTCCAGCAAGCCATCCATTGGTCGAATAAAACCCAGTAACACTATTCGGTTCCGGTATCAACTTCAAGCTACCCCAAGGATTCATGCACGGTCCTAGGCCAGAAACGAGAGTCGCTCCTGCAGCTTTGAGAAGTTTCGACTCTGCTTCAGCTTCTTGGCGGTTGTACGCCTGTAGGAATAGGGGGGGAAAAAAGAGGTTCAACCAACAGCTCACGAAAAAGACTCCGATTCGAGAAGGAAAGGGGAAAAAGTTTCAACTCACAGTGAATACACTCGGAATTTTCTTCTTTACAAGGAGCTCCATCGTCTCCTTCCAAGATGCTGGGTTTTCGCTTGAACCAGAGTTGAAAGCAACGGCAATATCTGGCTTCAAGTATCTAGTTCCTTGTCTTTTGACGTACTCGTGGTATGTCCTGGGGATATCCCAATTAGCGAGTGACGAGAAACGAGAGAAGAGAAGCTGCTACAGAGCGTGGGCCTCAAACGATTGGGCTCGTTCGATCATAGTACATTCACTAAGGAGGGGGTGGTTTATATCTCAGATCGGACTTGCATTCTCATGAAGATAGACAAGTCCACTCACATGCAAGGGTGCGGGTTCGGTAAACCCAAGCCGGCAAGTTCAGGACCGATCAAAACGATCTGCCACAGGTTCAGCTTCACAAAATAAGGAATCAAAAAGGACGTACACGCAGGGCCTTCACGATGGGAAGTCGGTGCAAAATTTCATTAAACATTCCAGCATGGACGAATTCTTTTTCGTGGGGTCCCAAGATCTTGAAATTGACCAGTTAGTGACCTTGTTTCTCGGAAGACAATCGAATTGCGATCTCTCACATGAATCGTGAGCGTCTTCTTCCTAGTCCAATCATCTGACGACTTCAATTTTTGTAGTCCATACAAAACCGTCATCGGCATCGCCAAACCCTCACTCGCTGCTCTCAAAAATGGTAAAAGAGAGGCCGGATTAAGATCAGAATCTCCATAATCCTTCTTCACTTCGTCTTTGAACTCCTCCTCCCAGCATCCTGCCCCATCTTTCAGAGGTTTCCAAGCCGTCTTGTGGCGCGATGGAGCCCACTCAAAGACGTAAGGCTTGGATTTTTCGTCACGAGATTCGGAGTTGTCGTGTAGTTCTGACATGAGATTGATAAGGAACATGGTTTCCCGGAAGTGCTTGTTGAGTTGACACTGCGTGAGTCCCGCTGGGTTGTCGTCGACGGGTGTGGACATATGTTTATCGCGAACGGCGTCCCAGTGCTCTTCACAGCAGTAGAACGAGGTTTTACACGTGTCGCAAGGCTTTAAGGATCTGTTCCCGGTTGTACCTTCAATACGAATGAGACGATCGGTACGAGAACTATCGAGATATTGCAGAGGGAGAGAGAAAAGAAAACGGCCAATAAGAAATCTGCGGGAGTGAAAAATCAATCAGGTACCTACCAACCCATACAGCGTGGTTGCCACCCAATGATGTTCTGCTCGTCGACTCGCAGCTCACGCTTCATCGACATCGTGAGCATTTTCACCGTATTCAACATGTCTTGATGACAGAGCTCGTTCACAAACTCGAGGTCGCTGCTGGGTTTATCGCTGAGGCTGGAGAGAAATATCTTTTGCGTCGCCGTGTCTGCTTCCAATGCCGCCAGTCCTTTACAAAGGTCTTTGTGAGTCTTCCAGTCCGACTATGAAAGAGTGGGGTAAAGTAAGCAGACGCAATTTTTTGAGCACGATCTTGGTAATTACCTTTTGGCATCCTTATAAATCGGTTTCAAGAAGAATAAAAAAACGTTGAGGAACAGAATGCCACTGAAAAAATAAACGCCCTCACCCGCGTTACAGTACGCCACTCCCCTGCATCGCGAACATCTCGACAGCCTGTGGCCGGGACGTTCGTCCTTGAAGCAAGTTTTGCAAGCTTGAAGCAAATTGGTAGTAATTGGAGGAATTTTGCTCATATCGATGAGTGTTTTGGGGGGGAAGAGAGGATGAAAAGAAAGAAACGCGGCGAAAAGAAAACCAGTCTGACTCTGAGTCTCGCGAGCGTCACGGTCATGTGGGCACTTTGTCAGTTCCTGGGTTCCAACTATGCTGTCACATGTCACGTGTTTAGTGGGGCCTCATTGTACAAATTTTAGGAAACAAGCCCGAAAAAGAAAGCCGGTTCGATAAGGGAAAAGAGCCAACTCAAACGCTTGGTATCAGATAGGTGAAGGAGGAAGATCAAGGCGCCGTAACACGATCTCCCAGGTGTAGACGACGTGAGTAAGTACA
The DNA here is from genome assembly GCA_014904975.1 of Marasmius fiardii PR-910. Taxonomy (NCBI): domain Eukaryota; kingdom Fungi; phylum Basidiomycota; class Agaricomycetes; order Agaricales; family Marasmiaceae; genus Marasmius; species Marasmius fiardii. The sequence goes on from MU127855.1 coordinate 76,023, forward strand.
CGGAGTAGATCCTCAGCAGAATAGTAGAACAGCTGAGGGTGAGGGCGGAACGAACTGAAAATTATATACTGTGGTCTGGGTGTACCTACGGAACTATATAACCCCAGGCGTGCACCACCCAGACCTAAACCTATATTCTGTTCCGAAACCTATCACCCGTTCCTTACTACACCTCACTCCTCAACACCAGGAACCCTACGCGATCTGGTTTTACTCCAGAATGTGTGGGACAGGTTGGCCGGCCGTTGAATGTCGACAGCCTGGTAAATGAGCTGCATACGTGATAATAACGCGGAACTCTACGAAAAAGAAAGGAATGAGATTCGTTGGTTTCCTGGGGAAAACCAAAAGGGAGACAGACCTCGTCGTAACAAAGATTAAAGTCAAATGTTAAGCTAATTCATATAAATATCTGCAGAAGGATTTCAACAGTTGATAGTCAATTCGATGAACTCGATATGACTCACCGTGGTATCTATCAAGTCTCACCGCAGGGTATAGCCCCTCCTCGATAACGCTCCACCCAACTTCGTACGCGGCAGTCTATAGTGGTGACCAGGGTGTGGGCGCGAAAGCTTCCTCAATCTCTCAATTACCTCCTTTGCCAAAAACACGGTTTCATTCTCCTCTTCATAGCATTTAAGCCGATCATCTATCGTCTCAATGACGTATACATCGTCGGGATGCATTGTTCTGATACCTTGTAGCCGAAAGATGGCGACAAATTCGTGACGAAATATTTTGATATCAATGGTGCTCAACGCGGTGACGGGTGTCGATGACGAGACTTTCGGGTCGAGTCAATACAGTGACAAAAGAGCAGAGCGAACGCGTACTTTGTATTAAACATATCTCATCCCCAATCCTTGCAAAGGCAAAATAGCCCTCATCCACTGATGGTGTGATATTCATTATGTATGATGCGGTTGAACTAATATCGCACTCGCGTGAACCAAGATAACTCCTTGAATCCTTTGAATAATGAAGCTGCGAGTGCGACAGTGTAGGAGTAGAAGCAGCAACCTGGGCATCCATGATCGACACGAAAGGGAATTTCGAGGGAACAAAGCCGGAGAGGAAGGAAAGTTAAAAGGGGCTGGCCAACATTGAAGAGTCTGCCTTTATAATTTCCACCAGGGTTCCTTCCATATCGGAGTTCCGGAACCTGAAGGGCAAAACGCCAGTTTAAGAACTGTGATGACCGACTACAATGAAACTGAATGGATTAAAACTGGATAGAGTCGCGGAGTTGCTCCAGTATTGATACGCACCTCCGCCGGACTGAAAAGCAATCGCCATCATTCGGACACGCTACGATGCAAATCGCTCCCGGCCGCGCCAAAAAAAGAACACTTTCCCGCCTCGAGAGTCGAGTGGGTTACAACACGCAATTCTTCTTTGTCAATTGCAGAATTGCAGATCCTCGGGGTCGTCCAGTCGAAAGCCTAAATAACGGATGTCACGGAAAAGGTGAAATTCGCAGACGGATCTATCAGGTTGTCTGCAAGGAATGAATTGCAAAATACCGAGGGTATTCTCGGCAGACATTATACTGATGAGTTTTTCATAGAGAAATTAAAATTCGAGGACTTGCAGCCTGATGTCAGAATAGTTTCAAGGGCTTTTTTGAAACGCCAGTGGCTGAATGGTAGAGGGTGATATCGTGATGACCGAGTCCTCTTGTGTTCAATGTTCTGATATTTCCATGCATTCTTCCTCCGAATACACCCGTCACCTGGCTGTGGCGTAGAATTTGTAGCCACTCGAGGGGTGACTAACAGTAGAATTAGTACGTACTCCCAGAGTACTCCAGTTCGACGGCAAAAATGGAACCATACCCTAAATGTTGAATGTGTGACCCACTAAATTTCCAGTTTCCTGCTGTTGATTGCAACAGTCAACCGTCGATCGTTCTTCTGAGATTCAGTGAGCCTGTATACGGAAATGGGCACGGACGGTTGGAGGTTGATATCGATTTATGATAATGACAGGGAGTATGGGGTACGGAGATTGGGGGTTAAGGTTAGCGATTTCCCACCGCTGCCACGGTCCATTGATTGACCAAGGACCGTTTCATCAAATTCCCCGCCTCCCTCTCTTACACTCCTTGAATCGCTCGCGGGACATCACCAGCGAATCCCGTTTCTTTCCCCGTTTCACGTGTCCAGCACCCGGCCTCGGGAGGCTGGCATTTCTTTGCCCTTACCTGCGCTTCAACTTCGCAGACAGCAGAAAAAAAAAACGGGGATCGTCTCCATTCCGGGAAAAGCGCAAAACTCTCTCATTTGAGGGCTTGCACGTTCCCGGCCCAAGCTTGAACCCGGTTCTACTTAAATCCGCATCTCGAGGGTCTACTTAATGGCTCGCGGACATACAGCTGAGATGTTGTCGCTCTAGATCTGTTGCTCACGTCTGGCCTCAATATTTTTACACCCACTATGGCTCCGAAGAACGATGGATGACGCTATTCTGTGGGATCCAGAAACGTTGCTGACGATGAAGCCAAGCTCACGCGGGATTCTCTGCTGCCTCGACGTGACCGCCTTTCAGTTCCTAGCCTCTCCGTCTTGTGGCTTTCTATTGGACAGCTCTAGTTTAGTGTCAACACATGACACGCACCACAAGTGAAAACCTCTGAAAGAGTACAATTCTTTCTGGTGTCTATGGCGATATCGATGGGGCTATTTAAAACAGCCCACCGCCCGTATAGCGCTCGTACAGCACTTTCAAATATATAACCCTTGCTTCCGGATTACTACGCTGACTCGACTTTCTCACTTGTGACTTAATCCCGACGACGGGATTATCCTACCCTCCCAAAAAAATCCTTGAAGAATGGTTAGCATCATTCCTCCAGAAGAACGTCAAAGCTTCTTCAATGACCCGGAACTTGCGATCTCTCTGGATCATTTATACGTAGACACAAGAATTGTGATCACAACCGATCAGAACGACTTGTCGTTGGGACCTCGGCTTCTAGCGAATGAAGTTTCGATGCTTAAAGCCTCCGTGCACCCTAACGTAGCCGAGTTTATAGGAACTTACCGATCCTACATCGAAAATGACGAGATTCTAGACGGGTTAACGAGGGGCCGTACGCAAGCGGTTGTTCTGACGGAGATAATTAAGAACAATAACATTGAAGAGAATCACGTTAGCCGTGTGTGCCTGGAGGTGAGTGGGTAAAAATGATTTCTTTTGACTTTTTTCACTGGGTGATGGATTCCTGAAAAAATAAATAAATACCAGATCTGTGAAGCCCTGCGGTATCTTCATCAAGAGAAGATCATACACGGAAAAGTCAGATCAAGTAATATTCTATTGGACGTTCAAGGGCGGGTTATGCTCAGTTGGGTGCTTTCTTTAGTTTTGTTTTTCGTGCTTCCTTCCAAGGATCTTACTGGAAATTTCAAAAAAAAAAAAACAGCAGACTTTGTCAGTGACACTGGCACTCTGACAGATTCACCACATTGGATGTCGCCCGAGTTGGTGAGGAAACGGTTACAAGAAGACGGCAGTCTCCGCTCTCTCTTACCGCAGCCTGAGGAGACTTCCGAAGATTGGGGTCTTCTTTTGTTCGATGCAGCGACGTCGTCGAGGCACAAACGGAGTGTAAGCTTTTCGAGTAGCTCGAAAGCGGATATATGGTCTTTGGGAATAACGATGATAGAGATGATTGAAGGAAGTCCGCCGTATGGTAACGAGAATGTGCCGATCAGGGTTATGGAGCTGATATTGACGAACGGAACACCGACGTTGAAGAAACCGGAAGAGTGTAGTCGAGAAATTAAGCGGATTTTATCTAGGATGTTGTGTGTCCATTTGGGAAGCCGTAACAGTGCGAAGGATCTACTTGGGGTGAGCATTCGTTCCTGCTAGAAATTTCAGAATTAACTCGGGTTTTGTAGGATCCTTTTCTGGAGAAGGCTTGTTCTCCGCTGGGAATGGTCCTCCTCCTTGGGTTCAAGCTGCAGCATTGACCTTTTCCTTTCGAGAAGTTCACGGGGAGGCAACGTCGTTTTTTAGGGCCCTCGATACGTCGATTCAGTTAACGTCCGAGATAGTGATCAATGAAGAACCGTTCAATTTACTATGCTGTCATTTGTACAGGACCGCACCGATGCCCAGACCCCCATGTAAAAGGATTCCTCAATATTCACCGGGGTGAAAAATGAACATCGAAACGGATCAACCGCTTTTGTACGAGGCGGGCCTCGAAGGCCCAATACTTGTACATGATTTGTCGGGACTCGGGAGGTCCAGGGGCTACCCCGATTCCGGTGATGCCACGTTGGACAGCTTTCCTCCGATGATCCCTTCCGAAGTGTTTCAGCCTACATGTTCCAACTCGATCCCTGTTCTTCGGAATGCTATTTATTCCAGCAATGTGTGACACTGTAACGGTGAGAATACCGATTCTAACCATTCCTGCCCATTTATAGTACTACTGACGTCCGGACAGCATATATGAATATCGTTTCTTGGAGAGCAAAAGCCGACAATTATTATTTGATCCATTTATAGCGAGTCATGAAAGATCTGGAGGAGAGATCTTACGCTAGAAGCCTGAAAGAATAGCAGATGATTGCCTGGAACACGAGAGTTGGAGCGAGGAGCAAACTATGTGCTGGAAGAAACCTATGCGGGTGCTACGATGCTGACAGCCTGAAGGAGCGCTCGTCTTTCCTTCCTCCTCAGCTTGACGGAGACTATACCTAGGTTCCTTCAACCCCTCCTCGTCTTTTCAGTTGTGGCAATGATAACGGTGAAATACTCGGGTGGAAAAGCAAACGCGGCTACCAGTTCTCGGTGAAACATTCACCTGGAAGAAATACTTGAACTTGCAACTCTTTTCCCCCATTGAGCAGCCCATAAACATTGAGCCTCTCTCTAGCACAAAAAAAAAATTTGTTTGGTGGTAGAAACTGTTTTTTGTGAATCCGATTTTCCGAGGCCAGGGGACGACGCGGTTTTGCAGAATTGAAATGTGTCCCGTCGATCCGCGGAGGAATTTTTGGTCTTATCCAAGCGCGAGTTTTTTCGCTGGACAAAACTTAAAATCAGGCTATAGCTAGGATCAAAATGACGAGATGCGGTCACCTTCAAAAATGTTATCAGCGTAGGACGGAGAGTGATTATGACTGTCAGAGGAGGCGACGTTCCGCAACGGATCGGGGGCCGCCCGGCCATTTCGGCTAAGGTGAGCATGTGATCGGCTGAAGTGGGGTCGGAGTCGGCCGGAGCTTTACGGAGGCTCCGAGTCAGCAATCACCTCGAAATGAAATGCGTTTCTCCGGGCCATCACTCAAACTCACTTGCCAACGACTCAGAGGCGTATCAAGCTAAATTGAGGGAGTCTGAGTTCACGACCTCATCCTCGGAGAGTTGAGCTGGAGTGCCAGACTTGGGTCAAAATACTTGCGATTTATTTCATAAGAGAAAATAAGGCTATCAAAAGCCTTATTAGGCCTGAAGACTGGTGGCAAAGGGTGTATATAGGCACATGCCATATTGGGCTCTAAGTGTTAATTAACACTCTCATCCTGCAAATTCTCTGAGCCTAGCAGGAAGTATAAAAGATATTTAGAGCCAAGATCCTCACATTATCAGTTCTCTTTTCAATTACTTTATGCATGAATAACATACAGCCAGGTCTCCACATTTGTTAAACATTTTATTTACATGATGCACACAAGATATACATTTTAGATACCATCTTACATGATACAGTGTATCCTTCGCTACGTAACAGACAAAAACCGGGGACCATGATGGTACACAACCTCCATCATGTCCCGCCTGCTCCTGGTTAAGTATAGCATCGCACCTCGAGACCAATGTGCGGTACGGTTGTGTAGGGAGAGTGCAGACATAGACTGATACTGATGAACGGATCAGCCGGGATTGCCTCTGCCAAGGATTGCTATGCTTACAATCTCTAAGATGCTCAGACGCTGTTTGCCCGCTGCCGATCTGACCTGCGGAAAGATGTTATCCATTTACGGTTGATTATGAGTATTCAAGAATGTAATCACCTTCAGATGTCATTCTGTGAGGAAGAGAGAACCCCAGGTTGAGCCCAGAACCCAGCTTGCTCAAGAAGCGATCGAAGGAGATCCATGAACGCCGACGGATCGCGACCCGCAATCGGTCTGGGTGGTCATGTAGTGCATGCGATTGGCTGGCGATCTCCAAGGAAACGCACCGAGAAAAGCCTAAAGGGGAAGTGAGCTCGGCGTGGCCGCCTAATGTGTGACGATTTGTGTGACTTTTAATCATCCGCTGGGTAAACAAAAGAAGATGTCTGGACTAGTCCAGCAATAGAATTTCGAGGTTTCTTTTTACAACGTTCGTTGTCATCGACCTTGATACCATCGAAAGGGGTCCAGCTCATCGTGGTTCACGACGTTGACGAATAACTACCCCAACAACCCCTAACAACGACCACGCTATCTGGGCTGATCAGCATCAATAAGCTCAAATAATCAGTCGAAGAAGGCTATTAGCAGGTTATAATTTGCGATGTCTCTCCACCAGATCACAGCTGCTTCTCTTACTCCATCACGGCCAGCTCCTCAGGCCCCCCAACGACGAGGAACAGAAGGCAGCGGCTCTGACACTATGTATACAAATAACACCTCGCTTGCGAACTCCGGTTACAGTGCTGCCATCACCTTCTCCCCATCATCCCCCGCCAGCTCCTCGTACAGTCCATCATATTCCGGAATTGGCGGCTCTCCCAATCGAAATTCGGACGGAATGTCGAGCGTGATAGTCAGGAGTGGTTCAGTGAGCGTGAAAGAGGATGGCACATTTGCCAGCTGGATGTGGAAGACGAAATGGCTAGTGTTGAGGGAGCATGTATTATCGATACACAAGACCGAAGTGAGTTTTTCGCTCAGTTTTCAGTCGAATCTGGGTTGATCTCTGGTACAGAGCTCCCCTCAACAAGGTGCAGTAATGCTCAAGGATATCACCAACGTCGAACGGACAGACCTCAAGCCTTACTGTCTTCTGCTGGAGACAGACAGCAAGCGATATTACTTCTCTTTAAAGAGCGATGAAGAACTTTATGGCTGGCAGGACGATATCTATTCACGAAGCCCTCTTATGGGTGTTAGCAACCCCACCAACTTCGTACACAAAGTGCATGTTGGCTTCGACCCCGTATCTGGTGCTTTCACGGTGAGTAACCGCTCGGTTTCTATCCCAAAATGCTACCAGAACCTGACGAAAACCTGCATGCGAAGGGCATGCCTGAACAATGGCACAAATTATTGACGAAATCAGCGATCACTAAAGAAGATTATGCGAAAGATCCTCAAGCAGTGCTGGATGTTCTAGAGTTCTACACGGATCATAAAAAGAGGGAAATGGAGGAAAACATGGCGATGGGTTTGGGTGTTATCAACACACCCAGCACCATATCTCGCGCAGGCTCAAATATCTCCTCTACCACCACTCTAGTTTCCTCCACTTCGACTTCCTCCACCCTTTCCCCTTATTCATCGGCCGATTCCAGTGCACCCGCCAGGTTCAATGCCGGAACGGGTTTGGGAGGCGTTGGTAAAATTAGTTCATCACTGGCAAACACAAGTGCGTTATCTATCGTAAGTTGATCGGCTGGCATTGACGAAACCTTGTCAGGTATCAATGGAGACGATTTGCCGGCAGCTGCTCAACGAGCTGCTGAGGTCGTCAATGGCTCGAGCGGTTCATCACGACCAGGATTGCCTGCAGTACCTCAGGCATCACGGCCTGCACCACCCCGACCGTTGATGACTGCAAACAGGACGGCACCTCAACCTCCAGCGACAAACGGTACTCCCAAGGGTCCCTCAGAACACACACCTACTGCTGCCGAGCTCCGAGCACGCCAAAAGCCTCAAGGGCCGCCCGCACAAGGTCCTGTGCCCCTCCGAAAAGACTCGTTACCGACGTTGTCGCAGAACCAAAGGGAAAGGGAGAGAGAAATCGAAAGGGAGCGTGAGCAGCGCGATAGAGAGCGCGATAGAGAGCTGAGGGAACAGAGAGAGCGAGAAAGGAGGGAGGCGGAGCAAAGGGCTGCACAAGAATCGTCGTCGTCTCAGTATCAACGGACGAAGACGCCAGAGGGAGCACGTCCACCGTTGGGTCCACCGTCAAAATCGATGCCTGGAACGACGACACCAGCCACGCAACCTGTTGCTGGACCTGCTGGAGCCACCGTTGGACCTCCACCCGTTAAGCCGTTGCAACCCGCGAAGAAAGTACAGATACAGGCGGAGGAGAAGGTTAAAGGAGCTGGTGTGGCGGCAGCGGCAGCGGCGTTGGAGAAACCTAAAGAGAAGGAGAAGAGAATCAGTACGATGACGGAGGTGCAGATCATGGAGAAGTTGAGGCAAGTTGTCTCGGACGATGATCCGAAGACATTGTACAGTAAGATTAAGAAAGTCGGGCAAGGGTGCGAGGGCTCTCTATCTGTGCTTTTTTTTTAGTCATCTACTGACCCGGATTCCTTTTTTTAGTGCTTCTGGTCACGTCTATGTCGCGAAAACACTGGCAACCGGGAAGAAGGTGGCAATCAAGGAGATGGATCTGACACATCAGCCTCGGAAGGAGCTCATCGTCAATGAGATTCTGGTCATGAAGGAATCGCAGCACCCCAACATCGTCAACTTTTTGGAATCGTATCTCGTGAAGAGTAACGAGCTCTGGGTGGTGATGGAATACATGGAGGGTGGAGCTCTGACGGACATAATCGAAAACAATACCTTGGAGGAAGATCAAATAAGCAGTATATGTCTAGAGGTTAGCACGACCTATTTTTCTGGCTTCGGATCTCATGTTGAATCTTTATTTGCACAGACATGCAAGGGCCTCGGCCATCTGCATAGCCAAAGCATCATCCATCGAGATATCAAGTCTGATAACGTTCTTTTAGATGCTGGTGGCCGGGTCAAAATCAGTAAGACCTCCACTCATCGACTTCTGATCGTGATGCTGATGAATGATCTTTTCTAGCTGATTTCGGATTCTGCGCCAAGCTCACTGACCAAAAGTCGAAGCGAGCGACGATGGTTGGTACGCCTTATTGGATGGCTCCCGAAGTCGTCAAGCAAAAGGAGTACGGGGAGAAGGTGGATATTTGGTCCTTGGGAATTATGGCAATCGAGATGATAGAGAACGAACCTCCTTATCTCGATGAAGAACCCTTGAAGGCACTTTATTTGATTGCAACCAACGGTACTCCGACATTGAAGAAGCCAGAGGCACTGAGTAGGGAGTTGAAGAGTTTCCTAGCGGTTTGCTTATGTGTAGATGTGAGTAGCCGAGCGACGGCTAGTGAATTGCTTCAGGTGAGTTTAGCAGGGTCGCTTTTCGAAGGCGGGAACTTTTTTGATGTTTGTCACTGTAGCATGACTTTTTGCAAAAGGCGTGCGCTCCGTCCGGGTTGGCACCGCTGTTGCGGTTCAGGAACAAGCAGTCATAAGGGCAGAACCTCTCTTTTTCGGGGGCTTTTTGAATCTTTTATCCGCACACTCCTTTTATTTCTTCTTTTATAAGGATTGTTTACCGGGACTCGTGGTTTTGTGGTCGTGGTGATGCGTTGATTCTCCCCCAGATTTCTTTCCCTTTCCCTGATCCCTGAACACTTTTTTTTTTCTTTTGTACATTACGATCATGGTTTAAACGTTTTTCTGTAGCCTTCCGTCCTCTCTCTCTCTCTGTCGTGCAGTGTGTCAACTAAGTTGATTATATATTTTCTTTTTCATGTTGTTCCCTGCTTCCATTGCGTTCGGTACTCCTAAAAAAACTCGGTTACGAGTCGTGTACGAAATTTTACGTTTTTTCGACAGGTAGCACTTATATCAGGAATTGATCGGCGTGCTGTACGTATCCAATCGACGAGTACCGTGTTGCAGGGGGGATGCTGACAGGCGTCGTGAATGGTTTGAAGTACATTAGGTCTACTTGGACCACGAACCGATGCGGACAGTTTTGGCAAAAAGTTGGTGTTTTTCTGGCGTTCTGCCCAGTATTGTAGAAGAGCATGGTATCAGCCGTCAATATATAGAATAGATTATTGTTGACAGATTGGCGAACGGATGCCCATAATGTTTGTTTTTTTTGTTCTGAATCTTGTAAACACTGAACTTGTGGGTTTTGAGTGTGTGTTGCCATTTATTGGAGAAGGTGATAGGGTTTCGATAGATTGGGTCTGAAAGTAACGCACGGTTCTTTGTGATAGGTTACAGATCCAAGTCATTATTTCCATCATGAAGGCGAGTGGTCGAGCTGGTAGTGGTAATAGTAATGGAATCATGATTCAAGAAAAAACGATTCTTGCGAGCAGAGAAAGGAACGCAGCTCTTCTAGCGACATATTGAAGATTCTCAGTGCCTCTAGATTATATGCCGAATGGCTCGTCATTGGACGTGCGAGCCTCCAATGAGTTGGTCCATACTCTCCAGAATTTATGATATTCATGAGAGGCGAGTAGGAAAAACGTGAGAAAATAAGATGGACGACAGGCCATGTTCCCTTGGGATCCGTCTGACCGTGAGCTTTCTCTCTCTCTATCACCTATCACCTCCCTTCTCAGTACACTTTTTATCTGGGTTTCTAGCATTGGACCAGGACTGAAAGTAAAAAAAAAAAGTAGTACAAACTCCTATCAAAAAGTCAAAAATTTGTACTCAAAAAGAAAAGCAAGAAAGATTTGAATCCATGAATCACCGAAACATGTACTGTAACCCTTTTTTCCCCCATTGAAATACATTTATATCTTCAGGTAGAAGAATGGAATGGGGACCGAAAAAAAAAAGTGAAGCCAAGAAAAAGGACCCAAATCGAAACCATAACCGAAGAAAGTAAATCAAGCAGGCCATTAATAAGAGAGGGAAATGGAGTTTTAGGAGTGGAATCAAGTTGAACGTGTTATCCCTCAGTCTCTGCAAATACTGACTGCGAGGTATCCAGAATTCCATGGTCCCCTTCATCGTACACACCCCTCAAACGGAGTCTCTCGCGATGAACGCAAAACCGAACGAGTGGATCTTATCAAAAAACACCCATGCCATCAACCACGCGCAAAGACTAATCAGCTACTAACTCTCTCGACAACCTCTGCAACCATCTCCGCGTTTCTTGATACCGGTTAGTACTGACCGGTCTCGGTGAAACAACCTCAACGGTCGAAGCATTCATGTCGGGCTTGACGACATCATGATCATACGGATACATGTACAAGTCGTGACGACGGACATGAGCGATAGTTTCGCCTCTGCACCATTCAGACTCGGGTTCTGTGGATGAGGGGTAAATCCTTCGACGATGAACTTTGACAATCTCGTTGGGATCGTAGGTGGTCGATGCGACTGAAGAAAGGGGCGAAGGATCCAGGTCATCAGCCAGAACTGGTGTGGGGATAGAGACGTTCCCGATGAAGGGGTCGGTGCTGGGTTTAGGACCGGGTCCTCGAATCACCCGTCGTTCGGCAGAAAGGGTTGAGATGACCGAGTCGTCTGGTGGTACTCGCAAGAGTGGAAGTGTGGCGTGGGCGCTCGTATAAGAGAACTGGGTGTTTGGATGACAATCTGTTTTGTCGACATTCGGGTGCTTCGTACCGTTCGTGTTGGCTTGGAAGACTGTGGACGTAAACGGCTGTGCAGAGTACGATTGTTGCTTCCACAACTTCTCTTGGTATCCGAGAGGATTGTGGCATGCGTTCCTGTTAGTCGTCATGTCATTCGATCGAACCCTCTCCTTCCATATATTGGTCTCGCAGTCGGGATGCCTTTTGGGCAGCAGCACATTTGAGGATGTGGTTAAAGAGGGAGGTGCACGAGGGGGGAAGGGAAGGTTGAGGATTCGATAGAGTCGAGGAATTTCGCGTTCGCGTTCCCATTCGTTCTGTTTTTATTGTCCTTCAGCACTAGCGGACGATTTTTCTAGAAAACCGAATCACGCACCTCGTTCCCATTTTTCTTATATTCAGATACTGGTGCGACGCAATTTCCTGGAGTTTCACGAGCGAATAATGCGCAAGTGTGGTCGATGTTGATGGTAGCAGGCGCGTTTAATTCGGGTGATGGTGATGGTGATGGTGGAAGATCGAGGGAAAGTGATGAAAGGGTTGTTGTAGAACTCATGGTTCTGGGTGTCTTGTGTTGAAGAGGAGGTGGGAGTGGTGGGGAAGATAGAATCCGAAAGCTAGACGTTCAGTTTTCTATTTATACATTACCACAATGGACCTCCCACAGTCACGAACCATTGATCTCACGACGCGTACTGGACGCGTCTTTACCCGTCCCCGCTTCCAAATCCAGCGACGCGACTATGTCCTCCTTTGGGTTGGAAAAGCCGATGAATCGATTTCCACTGGCAGCACCTAGGTCTTAGGATCTCATTGGTCATGACAGTCGTACAAACCCTTGGATTAGCAAAGTTTATACCGCTACGTCCACCCAAGTCGACCCTCTGTCCAGGTTCACGATGCTCGATGTTTCTTTAGGGTCAACCCAAGGCTGTTAAGTCTTGAGACTCTAGCCTACCCATTGGGCGTCTTCGTTTCTCATACAGGAAACAAGTAGGCTGAGTGGCCTTGGAGTCTGGCGTATCGATGGTGGTGATAGGCGTGCTTTAAGTTTGCGCAGTAACCTTACTTTAAATTGGTGGCATTTCACTTCCATCAATCAACCTTCGATACTGCGGGCGAGGTTGGCTTCACGTACACGCGCTGTCCTCGTGGTTGTGAGAACGTTCAAAAATCAGATATTTAAACAAGTGCCACCAGTGTCAGGTCTCTTTCACCCTTTTACTTTCAGTGGCACCGAACATGGACGATGCCACTTCCCTTCTCATCGCTCAGTTACACATCCAAGACGTTCAAAATGTTACAGATAGGCGAAAAGGGAAATCAAGGGAGAACGCTCCCTTGACTGACGAAGAGCTAGCTTTTCAGACGCAGGCCGACATTCTCAACGATTTCCTGCTGGTACTCAGTGACAAGCGATTCGCTGAAAGCGTCAACAATGCAGTAGAGACTGATTTGAATCTTGTCGAGATGATGGGGACTGTCGAGCAAGCAGCGGAGGATGATCATAGATACGCGACTGCACTATCTCATGGACAACCTCTTCCTGAGAAGTCGACGGCTCAGAAGATGGTGGAAGGGTTGAATGACACAAATAGGCAATCGTACGTCTAAGTTCTCTCTGATTTCTTTGTACTGAGAATCACTCGTCGTTTGTTTAGAAGCCTGAATAATGTCCAGAACAATGATGAAAGCGTGACAATTGCAAGTAGTAGTGCATCGCGCGCGACGACTTCTCACAGGTGCGTGAACAGATTCAGTTGCCGTCTGGATAAGTCTGAATACGTATCTCTCCGTTGCTCAGCAACATATCTTGCACGATTTGCACCGATTATTTCAATCCTCGACGCGTCTTTCACGCGCAGGCTTGTGGACACTATTACTGCAGGGAATGTTTATTGAACCTCGTGCGGGCTTGCATCGGAGATGAATCGTTGTACCCACTTCGTTGCTGCAAGCAGAACCTTTCCCTTCCCAACCTCCTCCCTTGGCTGGACCAAACCGTTCGTAAAAATTTTGAGATCAAAGCTGCGGAATACGACATTGAACCCAACAACCGCCTCTATTGTGCCAATCCCGTGTGTTCTGCGTTTTTGGGATCGACAGCAGGAGTTAAAAGGACTGTTTTGTGTGCCTCGTGTCTGACGAGGAACTGCACTGGGTGCAAGAAACGGGAGCATGTCGGCAATTGCACAGACAATGAGGGAACGCTTCAGGTTCAAGCGTTAGCTCGAGAACAAGGATGGTCGACTTGTCCTGGTTGTGATACCATTATCGAGCTTCACCATGGATGTTATCATATGACGTGCAGATGTCGTACCCAGTTTTGTTACCTTTGTGCAGTTCCGTGGAAGAATTGTCGGTGCCCGCAATGGGAGGAAGGGCGTTTGTTGGAGACGGCTCAACTGCGAGTGCAGAATCAGATGGGACGTAGAGTGGATGTGAATGCTGGTGTGGCTTTGGAACGAGTTCAGCGAACGATTCGAGATTTGCGGGTTGATCATGATTGCGATCCGCATCGCTGGCAAACGAGGTGGGGTGGAGGTCGTTGTGAGGAATGTGGATATTATTTGCCGCAATTTTTGAAGGTGTGTTTATTTTGTTTTGTTTTGTTTTTCGCAGGATTGCCTGTAGCTGATTATGCGCGGTTCTTGACGATAGCTATGCAGGGGATGTTCGATGTTGGCTTGTGTGAGGTGCACAAGGAACCGCCTGTAGACGCCCGTGTCGACGTAATAAGCCGAAGCAGCGAAGCTAGTGCTCCGACCCTTCTTGGCCTTTTTTTGGGTGCTCATGCAACTTTTTTGGGCGGTTCATGAGACCGGATGCACTGTACTTGGAAATTCAATTGAAATTGAAAACGTAAAACTGTAGATCTTGTATGTAACGCAATCGAGGTCCGGGAGTGTTGGAACCTTTCGTACCTTCGCCTTTCCTAGCAGCTTTTTTTCCACTCTCCCTCTCCCACAGAGATGGCTTATGACGAAAATTCCCTTTACGACGTTTTACTTCACCTTGAAGAACTACAAGATATCACTGAACGCCGTTTTTTGAAGGGGAAATCCCCACTGGTTGAAGGCGCGTCGCTGTCGTTATTACGAGATGAGGAATATGCGCTCCAGTTGCAAGCGGAGTATATGGGTGATTTGGTGGCAGGTGCGCTTGAAAGGGGGGATGGTACGTTGGTGGACGGGATGGACGAGGTTGATCATGGTTTAGATAGGGTGGTGGAAAGGGTCGGAAGGGAGGCCACAGCAGTACTACTACCTGGTCCCAACCGCGGCCCATACGTTACGGATTCACCACTGGCATTTTCATCGCCAGAGTCGGGGCGGCCTATGCAGGAAAAAAACAGGGATTCGGTTGACGGTCTCAACGCGACGACGGTCATTCACAGTGATGCACAGATTGTCGAACTCGTGAACCGGATCGACGAGCTTGGATTGTCAAGTGCCAGTGGAGGAATCAACACGGAGATGATCATTCAGGCGCTACGTGATACCAACGATGCTGTATGTGGTCGTCTCGATGAGCTCGCGCGGTGCCATAATACGGTTATTGAGGCGCTGAATTCGAATCTCAATCAGCAGTTTAATGAGAACCAGAGCTTGCGTGGTGAGATCCGGGAACTTGGGGAGATGGTGAAAAGTCTGAGCGTGGTGATTTCTGAATCGGATGTGAGTGGGGGTTATGAGAAGGACGTACGGGTGCACGGTATGTTTCTACAGAACTCATGCAAGATGTAGCACAGTACTCATTCTGGGGGTGGGGGGGACATGCAGGACGAAGTGCGTCTGCGTCTTTGGGAATGGCGACGTTACGACAAGGCGATGGACCTAATAGTGAAGCCTCCTCTTCAGCTTCAGCACCAGCCTCACGAAATGCCAAGTTCCGGGCTGGTTACTCCTTTACCCAACCTCGTTCGATGCCTCGATTCGCCTCCGGTAGTAGTCACCTTTCGAGCGTTGACCGCCAGTCACGACCAACAAGGTCCAACCATAACTCACCCCAGTCGATCCCTTCATCGGCGAATGACGGTTACCCTGTACGAGTTGACCCTATCAGGTTCGACGGTCGTGACAAAGACTACGATAAAATGGCACAGAAGGTCATTGAACGGGTGTACTGCCCCCGACGGCTTTCTACGAGAATGAGAGGGTATAAAGAAGGGCGGAACACTCTTCTCATAGTGTGGAAGACTGCAAAAGATGCCAGAGCATTCTTCAAGGCGTGGCATGAAGACGATCACGAAGATGAGTGGGCGGATGTATCGGTCTCGTTGGATTTTTTCGTTTGAATGGGGGAGTTGCCGTGCCTTTTTTTGTCGATAAATCGAGGGTGGGTAGAAAAGGAAGTGGGGCAAGAACATGGTTTTGGGATCCGATCTAGGTTTGGCGCCAGGTACCAGGTGAATTGCTAGTTTAGAGCTCGGATTTGGCGTTTGAAAGGTTTGAAGGGTTCGTTATGCCTTGTTGAGAACACTGATGTCCCTAGTAGATAAGAAATGAATTGTCATCCTTCTTGCAGTTGTAGTCTTGCTCAATTTCCGCCGGTCCACCAGTTCAGGAGGCATTTGGAATTTTTACACGCAGACCCGGGGATCGGGTAGGTTTGGATCAAAGGGAGCGATTCAGTTCAAGGCATAACGTCGTTGATAGTGGCGCACGTACGGCACTGGGATCTATGAATTTTACTGTCCCTCGATTTCGAGCAATGGAGACTAGATACTCACTTGAGTGGATATCCCCTAGCAAACTATAGTCAAGATGAAGCGATAATTTGTGTAGAGTGTACTCTATTGGTGCCTCACATCAGGAAATCGTTCATAGGCGTCGGAGTTTCGCGAAAGTAGAGGCCTGTGAGTGACCTTTTCAAGGGCCAAGCTCTACTGACTTGTCGTGGTTTAGCTCGTTAAACAGTGGCTCGAGGTCCACCATAGCCAAATTGGAAAGTAATTGGGAGAAGATTGGTGGTATATTGGCGGTGGAGGTCGGTGGGGGGAAGCTGGCAACTGCCTGTGTATTTTCCGGGTGAGCTATCTGATCATCCTAGTCCATTGTGTGCGGAGAAATCTCCAGTAGGGTACAAGGAGATCAGAACACTGCGAGGTGTAGAGCGAGTAATATTTTGGGGATCGGGGCACGCTAATTGAACAACACTCTTTTGAGCTTCAACTTGCTCCTTCACATTGGCATCCAAGGTTAAGGTGACATTACAGGTGCAGCTCGACTGAATTATACCGGACGAATGAGAAAATCGAAACCCTCGCTGCTTGTAGTTGGTGGTGCAGCGTGAGAACTTTTCAGGTGCTACTCCTTACTTAGGTAAGCAATTTCTTTACCAGTTCTCAGAGTCAAAGCCCAATCTCTCAGCCTCATGGTAAAGACTGCTCTTGATATTCGAAGGGAAATCGAAGAAAAAACAAAAATTAGAAAGCCTACAAGCCCTATGATCCCTATCCGAACCCCTTCGACACATCGAAGCGGCAGCTGGAGGTACGTTTATCAGGCTGAAGTGCGTGTTATGTTCTGGATACTGAGGTATTTATGGCTGCTAGATATCCAAGATATGGATAAGCTTGCCTTCGAGGTCACTTGGAATATCAAAGGTTGAAGGACGAGCCGCCATTGGAAACGCGTCGTATACTAAGATGGTCGAGTCGCCTCCTTCCTGCCACCTGCCACGAGCTTTGCACAGATAAATCTGGCTGCTCACGCTACAGGCTGTAGACTGGACGAAAACTACTTTTTGAGGTAACTGAATTCTCGACTTGTGGTCCACACATCTGACAATAATTTTCAACTCGTTTTCAACAGGACATGCATGTCGTAACGAGCCGTTCGGGGAGAAGTTTGGTCGGACTATAACCCTTGAGTTCAGGATGGAAACGCAAAGCTGCTGTTATCAACTATCTGTGAGTTCATATTCCTCTACTTATCTTTCCGAAGGCTTATAGTACTCAGAAAGGCTGCAGTCAAGCTCGCTATCTTGATTGTGGCACAAGGAAAACCTGCGTTATAAGTCGTCTTATATCTTATGAAAGCTCAAGACCAAGAAATCCCGTGATGATATACATGTGGGCATTTTGCTCGTGTCTTCATGCCCAGTAATCGTTGTTGGTGGATTCAGAGCAAGAGTGCTCAAATACGCGTATATCGCGCCATACACAATATGCAGCAGACCTGCGATTCGTCACATGCATCTGCAGCGTTATCAGCGTCATCTGCCATTATCCGTATGACATAGACCCGTAACAGGGCGGACTTTGGAGGATGGTAAAAGAGCTACGCCGTCACTTCGAATCTGTGTCAATTAAAATTCTGATGCTTTCTTCGGGTGGCCGTTAGGTGTGCGTTGCACTGTTGGGATTCATCCAAAAATACTTGCATCGCGCCCTCCACGGCTCAGACATGGGGCCGGTGAGCACGCGTTTCAATCGCTGTATGAGTTCGCTTCACGCGGTCGTTGTGGTGGGAACCTTCTTCAAGCTCTTGGCAAACTCTCCAGTCTCCAATATAAATCATCTTCAACGTCAATCAGTCGAATCTCATTTGCCTTCATCGTAATGGCTCGTGCATTGGTGACTCTCGCCGCCTTCCTATCTGCTGCATCAGCAACAAAGCTGCTCTCTGTATCCGTTTCTGGTTCGTGATTTGTCTCCGCACACGTTTTTCGTTACTCACCCCAAATTTATAGCTCCCTCCGTCAGTGCAGATGTCAGTGACTTTGAAGTCGTAACGACGGTTACCAACACCGGGGATGAGACCCTCAAGTTGCTTAATGACCCCGACAGTGTCTTATCGAAATGGGCCACCGATAGCTTCGAGATCTCGAATGTTGACGGTGCCAAGCCAAAATTCACCGGTGTCCTTGTTCGATACGGTTACGAGCATGCAGCCAAATCGGACGATGTATCCCAATTCACCGTGCTCGCTCCCGGTGAATTTGTTTCTATTTCCCATGAAGGTCTGTTATTTCTCTATAAACCCGAGGTCGTCGTCCATAACCTCATGTGGTCATCGCTATAGTCGGGAAATTCTACAACTTCACGACCGCAGGGACCGGCGCTTTCACCTTCCAACCATCCAACGTTTTCTACGCTGTTGAGGCCGACAAGAGTTTGACAGTCATCGAGGCCAGTAGGGAACAAGCTGTGGTCACGGAGCTTACTGGACAGCTCGCATCAACTAGGTTACTCTCCTCGGCTTCCTTGGGTGGTGTATCTCCTTCCGTCCGTCATTCGACTGGACTCGAAAAACGTGCTAGCTACAGATCCAATTGTGCTACCACCAGGAGGACTACCAATGACCAGGCGATTACCGCGGCGGCGACTCTTGCGGATAACGCCGTCAGTCACCTCACTGCGAATCCTTCTGGAAGCTCCCTCCAAACGACTTGGTACGGTACCTTTGCTTCTTCGAGGTACTCGGTTACGTTGAGCTCCTTCAGAGTACGTGGAGAACGTTCATTCTACGATTTGACTTTTACCTTTTTACGCGTGATGTTAGACTCTCCAAACTACACCTGCTGGCTGGACATACGATTGCTCTTGTACGGATACCGGTACTTATGCCTACATTTTCAGGAACGAATACGGCGTAGTTTACCTCTGTGGTCTGTATTGGCAAGTTGCTACGACCGGATCTGGATCTCGCGCCGAGTAAGTGGACCACATCCTCGGTTGTTGTTGTTTTTCAAGCGACTTTGGTTTACTGATTTGACGTGTTTCAAATAGCACTATTATTCATGAGGGTACCCACTTTAACCAGGTGTTGGGCACGGACGATTATACGTACGGCGAGGCCAATTGTAGGGCTCTCGCACGTTCTAGCCCCGCACAGGCTGTTGATAATGCAGAGTATGTTTCTTTTTCGTTCTTCTCAAGATGGAACTCTTTTTTTACTGACTTTTTTGCTTACAGTAACCACGCTTTCTTCTCTGTCTACGCTTAGTTTCGAGTGTTATATACCCATGGAGCAGATATACCTTCGGGTGGAAATTTGAATGAGGAAAATTTACAAAAAAGCCGTTTGTGATTTTGTGAACGTGCTGTGACGTCGGTTATTTAGGGTGGTAAAAGGGTATTATCGAAGGCCATCGAGCTCATTGGACTGATTCCACCGTTGAAAACAGCTTATCATGAGACCGTAAGTTAACAAGCCTATAAACCCTTCGCAGTGAAGGGCTTATATGGATCGATAGGGTTCCATCTGCGCCTGTTTGAACAAAAAGGGGACCTTGCATTTCATCTGAAGGATTACAGGCCGATTACTGAGGTTGGAGAAGAGAAGACAAAGCGTACATGGTCACAACCCACGTCGACACCACGAACAGCCTACACAAGCGATTCTCGAAGCCTTGAGCTCTTTTTTTTTGATTCGCCTATTTTGTATAGTCCTTGCCGACCATTCGAGATACGGTCTTCCCAAGTTCCATCGTCGTAGGTTCTGAAGAGCCTTCTGGTGACGCCAGATAACTGCTAAAGGCAAGGGTCCTCGGAGTGATGGATACTGGGCAAGCAAAAAAAAAGAGAAATTCAAATCGGAGAAGAGTTTTGAGTAATGAAAACGAAAAAAAAGTCCATCCACCCCTGACTAGTATCCTCCAGTTTTTGGCTTTCGTATGGGCTTGTGACAAAAGTGGACACAGGAATGGTGGGTTGAATTCGTCGGAAATCTTCCTCTTTGGGGATCTTCAACAGCTACGGCTGGTTCGTCCACCACTCATTAATAGCCCTCAGAACTTGCTCTTCAGTTGCGTCCCAGTGGTCGTTTCTTGATATACACTCTGTTTCTGGACAATAAGCGCGCTCGATATCGCTCAAAAGTCTCGAAGTGACTGAAGGTATGGGAGCAGGGTCTTTTGGGTCAGAGTGTTGGAACGCTTGCCAGTGAATCGAGTCTGTGGTTCGGAAAACGATTTGGTTGGTTATATGGTATGAGAAGATCGGAGGATTGGATTCCTTTCGGTTACTGTATCGATTCTCTGCTCAAATCAATCACAAAAGATATCTCCGCTGTAAAGATATCCAATCTGAGGATTACAACGCCCCAGAGCTTGTTCAACTAATGACGGTGATGAGGGGGGCTCGTTGCCCAACGTTGACGTTAATCATTCGAGCCGTCTGCCTACTCTCTCCAGGGAATTTTCCACGGAATTGAAGTTTGGGATAAGATGAAACATAGGCAAGTATATGTGGACGTGGTATAATATGAAGACACGAAGTCGATGATGGCTGGAGCTGGAGAGGATTAAGTAATGTCGCAAGTTTGCCAAAATCATTATAATCGGTTATTTTGTAGTAAATCAAGTCAAAAATTCCTTTAAAACTTTCCTTAACAGTGTAAAAATCGCTTAAAAAGGCCGGTTACAAGCTGCCGGCCCGGGGCAAATTTGAAATCCCACCCTTAGTAAGCAATTCCTCGCTCATCCAATCCAATGCCAATGCCATGTCCTCGGAGTCGATTCACAGCCATTCTCGGGCTGTTTCTCTCAAAATTCTTTCGCTGATTGGGAGAAGAGATTGCCTTCCATGCTAGGAGGCTAAAAAACATGGAGCCGAGGAAAGAATTTCAGCAGATCATTCGGAATGATACGAGCACCGTCGACGCATGGACCGGCGAATTGAGGTTCAACGTTCATCGATGCATCGGTCGACCATCTGTTACGGATGGAGTCGGATTGATGTCCCACAGGCTTTGGAGTATGGACTATATGAGAGTTATTTAGTGCAGGTGCGGAACCGTTTCGGCTTGAAAGCTTGACGGTTTGCATTCGATTCCGACAGGTCACCTAAATCGCGACCTCATTATACGCAAGCACCGAACTGGGCAGGGCAGGACAGTTGATTCTGTTTCTTCCGTTACGAGTACCAATCGGCTGGGAAGGTGAGGCCAGACTTCTTGGGTTCAGGAAGAAAAAGTTTGAATACCAGTGGTGAGTTAGCCTCTGAATGAATTCTCGAAAGTTTCTAATATTCGATGCAAAGAATGCGGCCGAGCCCACTATCTCGAAAGTGACACGAGGACCCTTGCGGGTTGCTGTATCGAATCAGCTTATGTTTAAAAATAAGAAAACTGCCAAGAAACCCCATGTGGACTTTTCAACTTCCCCTGTATCTGTCCCCGGCGAGCATAACGCTTTTTATCGCCATTACTCAACATGAAGTGGATTCGCGATTCATCACATGCTTACAACACGTCGCTATCAGCGTCTTCTGTCATTCATTGCACATCGTAATGATCATGGATTCACGATACGGACCATACAGTTCCTTCGAATTGTGCCGATTTTAACTTTGATGCTATCTTCCGGCGGTTGTTAGGCTTGTATCCGATGGTTGGACTAACCCGAAAATCGCCTTTATCACCTTGCAAAGCTCAGACATGAGGTCGATGAAGCATGCGTCACTGGCATTCTAACAGTTCCTTCATGTGGTCGCCCTGGTGGAAACGGATTTTTCGGTTCCTGCCAGACAGTTCTGCTCCAGTATAAATTCTCTTCAACAGCAACCAGGGTGAGTATCGTACTGGTCTTTATCGAAATGGCTCGTGCATTGGTGACTCTCGCCGCCTTCCTATCTGCTGTATCGGCAGCAAAGCTGCTCTCTGTATCCATCTCCGGTTCGTGATCTGTCTCCGCACACATTTGTCGCTACTTACCCCAAATTTGCAGCCCCCTCCACCAGCGCAGATGTTAGTGACTTCGAAGTCGTAACAACGGTCACCAACACGGGGGATGAGACTCTCAAATTGCTCAACAACCCCGACAGTGTCTTATCGAAATGGGCTACCAATAGCTTCGAGATCTCGAATGCTGACGGTGTCAAGCCAAAATTCACCGGCGTCCACGTTCGATATGGTTTCGAGCACGCAGCCAAGTCAGACGACGAGTCTCGATTCACCGTGCTTGCTCCTGGTGCATCTGTCTCTGTTTCCCATGAAGGTCCGTTAGAGTCTCTCTATAAGTGTGCATAATCTCACTCGACCATTCCTACAGTTGGGAAATTCTACAACTTCACGACCGCAGGGACCGGCGCTTTCACCTTCCAACCATCCAACTTCTTCTATGCTGTTGAGGCCGATAAAAGCTTGACCGTTATTGAGGCTAGTAGGGAACAAGCTGTGGTCACGGAGCTTACTGGACAGCTCGCTTCGACAAGCCTCCTCTCCCCGGCTTCCCTGGGTGGTGTATCACCTTCCGTCCGTCATTCGAGCGGACTCGAAAAACGTGCTAGCTACAGATCCAATTGTGCTACCACCAGGAGGACTACCAATGACCAAGCGATCACCGCCTCCGCAACTCTTGCGAAGAACTCCATCAATCACCTCACTGCGAATCCTTCCGGAAGCTCCCTCCAAACGACTTGGTACGGCACCTTTGCTTCTTCGAGGTATTCGGTTACCTTAAGTGCCTTCAGAGTACGTGAGATTCCCTCTATACGCTCTGCACTCATGTGTTTATGCATAATGTAGACTCTTTCAACCGCCCCTGCTGGCTGGACATACGATTGCTCCTGCACTGACACCGGTACCTACGCCTATGTTTATCCCGACACTTACGGTGTAGTTTACCTCTGTGGTCTGTACTGGCAAGTAGCCACGACTGGATCTGGATCTCGCGCAGAGTGAGTCTTGGTTGTTTTTTTCTCCTTTTTTTTGGTGCTTATTTGGAATCTTCGAACAGCACTATCATCCATGAGGGTACCCACTTCCCTCAAGTGCTGGGTACTGACGATGTTACCTACGGCGAGTCCAATTGCAAGGCCCTCGCCAGATCTAACCCTGCACAAGCTGTTAACAATGCCGAGTATGTTTTTTTACTTGGTCTCGTCAAGTTGGGCTGTTTTTTTGCTGACTGTGTTGTTCAAAGCAACCACGCGTTTTTCTCCGACTATGCTTAATTCTCGGCTGGATATCATGTAGTGGATATTATAGTGTAAAATTGTCAGGCGTAAATAGAATCCCGAAAGTTGGTCATTACTCTAAATACCTGAGGGCGTTCCTTTACACAAAAGAAAGGCTATCACATCTGACCCCCAAGACGACAAAAAGAATTCCCACGAGGCTATCTCTTCCCTTCCGCCCGTTAAACGACCTCGTAACCCAACTCATTTATGCCTCTCTACGATCCAGACAGATGGATAGCTCAGCTCAGAGAATGCAAGCACTTACAAGAACATGAAATGAAAATCCTATGTGAACGAGTACGCGCCATTCTCATGGAGGAGTCGACCATACAACCTGTCTCCTCGCCGGTGACCATCTGTGGCGACATCCACGGACAGTTTTGGGATTTGTTAGAGCTGTTGAGGAAGGGTGGAGAGGTACCAGAGACGAGCTATATCTTTATGGCACGTATGTGTGTTCTGTCCGAAATTCCTTGAAGACTGAGGGGTTGAAAATATTTTTTTGGTTAATTATCTTAGGGCGATTTTGTGGATCGAGGACATTACAGTTTGGAAACGGTGTCCTTGTTGCTGGTATTGAAAGCGAGGTGAGTTTTTTCTTCCTTTTCGTTTTTTTGAGCTCGCAGATTGCTGAAGAGAGTTCTCTATAGATATCCAGATAGAGTTATTCTCTTGCGGGGCAATCACGAAAGTCGACAGATAACGCAAGTGTATGGATTTTATGGTGCGCTTGAGCTTTGAAGTCATAGAACTCTGCGCAATCTGACGATGGTTGAGAAAAACAGACGAATGTCAGCAAAAGTATGGGACCTCGACGGTGTGGAAGGCTTGTTGTAGCGTGTTTGATTATCTGAACCTGGCTGCGGTGAGTAGTCGTATTTTACGCATATAATGTCAGCTATTGAGGATTTCTGGCTCAGATCATCGATGGTGAAACTTTATGCGTTCACGGTGGACTGTCTCCAGACATTAGAACTCTCGACCAGATCAGAAGCCTATCCCGCGCAAGGGAAATTCCTCATGACGGTGCCTTCTGCGGTACGTCACAAACTTTTCTTCAAGCAAAACACGAGCCTAAACGTTGGACTACTACGTTGAAAAAGATTTGATGTGGTCAGACCCGGACGATGTTGAAAACTGGGCGGTCAGCCCTCGTGGTGCAGGATGGCTGTTCGGAGCGAATGTCACTCGAGAAGTATGTCATCATGACCGTTTTTTTTTTGCCGTGCCTGGTTGACGATTCCCCGTTCCTAGTTCAACCATGTCAACGACCTCACTCTCATCGCACGAGCTCATCAACTCGTCCAGGAAGGTTTCAAATACATGTTTGACTCGCAACTAGTCACAGTCTGGTCTGCTCCGAACTATTGCTATCGATGTGGAAATATGGCTAGCATAATGACCGTGCATGATGATGGCGAGAAGACATTTGAAGTGTATGGTCCGGCTCCAGAAAATGAGAGGGATAAAGGGATGACGACGAGGCGGATTGTACGTGGTTTTTGCCCTCATCTCTCTTGAGCCTCGCACTAATTAGCTTTTTCATCAAAAACAGGGAAACGTGCCCCAGTATTTCGTTTAGAAAATCTCATGACTATGTTGTACTCTACCTCTACGCTTTACCTGTACCGTAATTCACATACCGTCCTTATTATCAGTTCTGATCAAGACACGCTGTTCAGGCATTGTCCTCTCTGTAATGGAGGGGTTTTTCGGATGTGCTTACATTAAAGGTTTACAGTACTAAGATGATCTAAGTGTGAGTCATAACCGTGAAAGGGGTTATCATTTTTTGTTCTTCTCCTTCCCTTCATCCTCGTTTACCGTATCACGAAACTATGCGCCACCGAGACGACACAAAAGACGGCACAGAGGACGAAACCGAGATAATACCCAGAGGGGTCGTCCTGAGTGCTGTATGACCATAACTGAAAAATGAAATTGGTCAGAGAAACACGACCGGAATGAGACAGAGAGAGAAAAGAGGAAGGAACTGACCCATCCACCGACAATAGGACCAATACACCTCGCCAGACTGACGGTACTCTGAGCTACACCGTTTGCATATCTGAGAGAGAGGGGAGGCGTCACTAGAAAGACCCGACCATGTTTTAGCAATATGCGGAGAATGGATTTTTGAAACTCACTGTAGTTCAACAATATCGAGATGGAGGTGTACCCAAAGGTACTACCGCACTGTCGAATAGCACTAGAAAAGGAGACGATGTATTAAAATCGTTGGAATCGGATGGAAAGGGGAGGGAAGGGGGCTGAAGCACTTACGTGCTTGCAGCTAGGGCTATAAGAAAGGAGAGGGAATGAGCTTCAATTTGACTAGTGCGTCTATGAGTAAGAGGTACCCACCAAACATGAGCACTGAGTTTCCGCTCCCACCCGGGCTAGCGAATGCACTTCGATAGAATATGACGGACAGGTACGAGGGAATGTAGAGGAGGCAGCCCAAGCGGAATAGCGTGAGATATGAGAGCGGTCCTCGGGGAGGCCTAGAAGGCGGATTGCTGAGCGTTTTGTCAACCTTTGCACACGAGGAAAACATACCCAACGTTCCTGAGAACACGACAGCACGTCAGTCCGATTGATTGTCTAATGCAAGAGACAAAGGGAAAAACTCACGGATACAGGTAAAATTGGTAGAAAATTTGGAAGGCGGACATCATTGCGGCTAAAGGTTACAACGAGAGTTGATTAATCATCCAGAGAAAGAAAAGTGAAAAAAAGAGGACTTACTCAATCGCGCAATATCCCCTGCGTTTAAATTCAGACCTCCTGCTTCGTACGGCGTAACCATGTAAGACACAAAGACTTGATCGTGAGTTGTGGCATGCAACGCCAATAAGCCATATTGCAAAATTATCAGCACCGGAATTCCCTCCGACGACACCTCTACTCCCTTCTCAATCTCGTCCTCTTCGACGTTTTCATCTGAAGCCGGTGGATAGAAATTCGAAACTCGTTTGGATTCGATGATTGGTTTCAGAACGGGCTCGATTCGCACATCGCTCAGGGTAGATTCAATGGTCTCCGTCCTTGGTAAAAACCGCTCCGAGTCTGAATGGGGTACACGAGCCTGGACGGGTGAATTGGGACGAGCAGAAAGGGGCGAAATAGGTGTAAAGTTGCGTGGCACTACAGGCGCACCACCCATAACTGGTCGGTTGGATAATCTTGACGGGCGTTGGGCTTGGTTGCTGATAGAGTGACGGTGCGAAAAGACGATACGACTTTCTCCTGGCACACGGTCCTCGTCATCTTCTCCGTCGTTATCGCTGCCTACGTCGCGTTCCTCGTCATCGAGATCATCCATAGCATTAGAACCTTCCAAACTGATGGCGGATGCAACCCAGAAATCAGCAATGCCGTTCATATGAGCATTTTCGTTGGCCAGAACCACACGATCGATCAAGCTCAGCCGCTTCCCTGCACCACTAATGGGTCTTGCTCTCCGATAACCTTCTGATCCTTCGACATCGACATTGCTGATACGCGAAACCCTATTGTTGATACCGGCATTGCTTCCTCTACGGAGGATACCGCTGACATTGGCGCCTCGAGCAGGTCTTTGGCCTGTACTGCTAAACCGACGTTTCGTGAGAGACCGAGCGCTGTCCATAGTCATCGTCTGATTCCGGTCAAGTGGATATCCACGACCGGCAATAGACGAGTAGTTCGCGACCCTGTCAACGGGAGTTGTAGATATTGAATCCTGCGCAGCGGACGTAGTAGGAGTTGGGGGTGAGAACGGAGCAAAAAGGAGGGGAGTTCGTTCTTCTGAATCTGCGACGAAATGATTGCTCAAAGCCCCAGAAAGTTTTCTGGAGAGGCGTTTGTAGCTTCTCATGGAGCCAGGGTTATTTTCGCCTTCAGCTTCAGATGGGAGAGGAACGATGGCATTCTCCTGATTTAAATATTCCCTACCAGCCCGTGGACCGAGGTCTGGGCCTAGAAACCAAGCTAGGAAGAAACCTGGAAAGGTGTCTCTTAGTTTACGAACGGGAAAGGTAAGTAAAAAACGCTCACCTATTATCATAATGGAGGATGCCATTATACACGGCAGTATGTATGGAAAATCAACGAAAAAAGGCACAGTTCCGAAAACAGAGGGCCATTTCACAGCGGGACGTTCAACTAGAAGTGGGTCAGCGTCAGGAGAGAAATTCACGACTTGTTCAGTGTTTCCACTCACAAGTGCCCCCGATGACCGCACCGATTACACTCCCAAATCCCCAGCAGAATCTGGTTTGTCACACCAAGTCAGCGTCGGATATGTTTTGGGAAGACCAGATCAACTACGAACCCCAGGATGGCATAGGCTCTGCCTTCGTTAGTACTATCAGTTACAGCTCCGATTGAGCTCTTGGTAACACCAATCGAGCCTGCAAAAGCACCTTGTGCGAGACGGCAGATAATCGCCACCGCAAGAGAGTCAGAAGCTCCGAAGGCGATGGTGGATAAGGCGCTGCCGAGTAGACATATTATGAGGACAACGCGGGGAGAGTATTTCTCCGCAAGCGAAGCCTGTGAAGCTGATTAGTAACTGAATGGGTAGGGGCGACAAAGACCATAACATACCCAAAGTAATGAAGTGAGGAACTGAGTCAGGAAAAACATCGCGACTGAAATGAAGGATTGAACGTTTCAGGTCTTGGGAGTAAAACACGAAAGAGCCGCGGATGTGGTTATACCTAGAATACCGGTCCAGAACGCAATCTCGGAATCCTCGGCAAAGCCACCGAAACCTTGGAAAAGGGCCACTGAGGATGTAATGGCTGTGAAGAGGGTGAATAATCGCTCACCTTTCACCATGAACAGCATGAATGGACCTGCCACCGAAGCGGATAGAAACTCGGTCAACATTGCCTACGAAAAAAAGTTGAACACGGCGAGACAGAATGATCTATTGGGCCACTTACGATCGAGAGCACCACGATTGAGAGACCCGGGAGCGGAGTAGCGTAATAAAGTTCCCCTGAAGGCGGCACAATACTGGGTATCCGTGCTCGCCTCTTGTTCGCGTTCTCATCCTCGGCCCCTTCGTTTCGATTCCAAATATCACTTATGGAAAATGAGCGAAAAACGGGTATCCCAGAGCCACCCTGACCGCTCGATTGACTTTGTCGTCGTTCATTTCGTTCGTTATCGTCAGGCTCGTCAAATGTTTGCGGTAAAGCGATACGGATAGATTTTGTGGGGGTCATGAAGGTGGAGGGAAGAGAACGAGGTAAAGGAGTATTCGAGACAATAAATACTCTTAAATATTGCAGCCACCCGGCGTGACATGCGCGATTAACGCTAGTCTGATTCCGATAATCGAAGTGGAGATCGGCTGAGAAAACGGACAGCTGGGCCCGCGCCAATTATGCCAGTCGCAGTAAAACGTAGGAGCTCTGCAATTTGTGTCCAATAACAACGAGCCCGTATTCCGAAGCCTAAAAACCCTCAATTTTGACATCCGTGTCAACGATCGTCGATGCTGAACTGTAGAGACCCACGACAACGTTCTTTCAAGGCCAAAACATTTCCCAATGAATGAAGTCTTCTGATACGAGGGAATCACTAGGAAGAAAGATTTCTGTCAGTGTGATCATTGACACAGGAACGGAGGTCAGTGGGGGTTGGGGGAATACCATAGACCTGTCTGCGACTCCTATCGGTTTATATTAGCTGCTATCCAATGCTATGCGTCTGTATACGCAGACTCTCACCGTAGTAAAGGAGTAAGTTAGAGTTGGCAACGGGATCGTTCGGAAGCTTGTTGGAAGCGAATCAAGCGATTGGAAATTGATACTCCTTTGCGGTGAAATCCTCCCACAGTCCCGTGTTCGCGTTGGGCCGCCGGCCGGCGCGTGAGTCCCGCAGGCCACAGGCTCTTGACACCTCTCCATCAAGTGAGTCTCGTACCGTGGTCGTACCGCTGTACAGGCCTCTTACCTAGAACATAGATTCTCCCAAGGAACTTAAAAAGAACACCTGAACGGATGCCTCTCTTCATCGCTCTCGTGGGCAACCAGAATCTAGGCGTAATCACATTCCCTTCACTACAGAACCGCCCAAAATGGAGCTCCTTGCTTATAGGTGGCTGGATTTATTGACTTTGTGGAAGCTCTGCTTTGCTTCGGCCTTACTTTGGTCCGTTCTCTAGTTTTCACATCCATTTACTTCACGTCTCCGACACCTTGTGAAGGAAAACTCTGGCCTACAAGTCTTCGACCTCCGCACCATGACATCGGACATTAATCAAGACGCAGAAAGGAACGAAGCGTCCCGGAAACTTGAAGAATTGGAAAGTTTAATTGAAAAAGAAGCTACGAGAGATGCCCGGGATCCTGCTGGGAACATTGCCTCGGGAGTTTCACCCAGTAAAGACTATATCTCCTTTGACTTGCGTCCCATGGCCCCGCAGGGTAGCTTCTGCTCATCATTATACCATCACCCTAGGCGAGTTCTCGCACAGCCTTACCAAAGCAGGGAATGCTAGTGATATGTTTGCCATTTTACAAGACGGGTTGAGGAGTGAGGGGACTTGATTAATCGATTCCTCACAAATGAGAAACGCTCCCGCAATCCTTCTGCAATCTTACTGAATATCCTTCGTATATAGATCACCTACTTCCCGGTCGACCAATGACGATAAATCAAAAGATGCCCAACCTAATCCGGAACTGGCGATGGCCTCAATGAATCGGTACGTACAAAACTACACGGCAACGTACCTTTTATAATGATCGGATTCCAGGCGTCGACATCGTAGAGCGAGTGAAACTTGTCACTGCTGAGAGGATGTGGAATATAAACTAACGACTGATATCATTCGAGGATGAACAACTCAGGAGGACGGCAATGCAGAAACGAAGAATGGTATGATAATGCAGTCCACTGGCAACTTACTCCAGAATCCATACGCTGTATCTTTATACCCCAAACAAGATCTCTTTTAGAAGCACTTAGCTCTCTGCTGCTGCCACAAACGAATCGGAAAAGTCACTGCTCGACGTGACGCGATTTAACGTGACTGTGGGAAATAACCTTAAGCCATTCAATCGCGATTACTGCGCCGTCTCCTTCTCACCGCATACCAACACACACCGTCCAGTGGCTTTACAAAGTCCAAAATACATTCTCCCTTTCTTTGGTATTTTATCTCCCTCGACTCTTAATTTATGACTCTAACTGATTTCTCACGGTCGCGCACATTCTGAAGGTTGACACCACCAGTGGCAAGCTAAAGGATGTCGTCGAGTAGTGGAGAGATTCACAGTAGGAGACCAAAAAAAGAAGCGAGATGTATTGTGTAACTGACTCGGAAGCTGTCCTAGATGAAAGGGTACACGTTAAAAATGTCGCTGGAGGCGTTGACAAGGACTCGGAAATCGAATGGGACAGGGAGGAAGTTATCGTCCGCTGTTCTGACCATCGTGAGAAGGTGGCCGGCAAAAATCATCACTACACCATCACTCTCGGAGAGATATCTCATGACCTTTCGAGTTCTCGGACGTTCGGTGATATGCTGTCAGCGATGCGCGATTCCGTGGGCGGTGAGATTCCTACCACCCATTGTTTATGTATCAGAATTAACCCTACTTTTTTTGTCTTGTTGAAAGCTCATCGCGACCTCTATAGACATGCAAACATTATGCACGGGCACATCAACACCGACACCATCTCGACCGTTGAAGGTACATCGAAAGGACTTTTGAAAGATTGGGATATGCCACTTTCGAGATTACTTATTGACATCACGTACATCTCTATTCTCCTTGACTTGTTTTTTGTAACTGAAGGAGCTACATCTAGTGGACCTATCGACGAGTTGTTCCCCAAAGCAAAGTCAGGTAATGGTCAGAAAGGAAAGGTCGATGTCGAATCAAAGTCGGATGAAGAAAAGGTTGATACTGAAGCGGTGATGGATCGGATACAAGCCGTAAGTACTCGAGTTCTGAGACGTTTCTTGGATTATGTTGATTGCTTGTTTTTTAATTCCGAAAAA
Source organism: Marasmius fiardii PR-910 (assembly GCA_014904975.1). Lineage (NCBI taxonomy): Eukaryota > Fungi > Basidiomycota > Agaricomycetes > Agaricales > Marasmiaceae > Marasmius > Marasmius fiardii. The sequence continues at coordinate 107,514 of MU127855.1, forward strand.
AACCCTTAGGCACTGGCCACATTAAACGAACAAAACTTGTCGTTAATGCGAGAACGTGGAATGTCAATGGCGAACGATGGGATCAATCGAGGTGAACAGCTCAGGCGAACTATTAGACGCAAACCTCCGGTGAAAGATAGTTTGATGGAAGAAGATGATTCGGTGAAAGAGAGTTTGGCGCAAGTGCTTCTGGGAGGTTTGCTTACTGCTGCTGGACCATTGGACTAGTAGGGAATACGAGACTCTACGTATGTGTATGGTTTTTTGAATTATTCGTTGTCTTCTGCGCAGAACATTTGTGCTTCTCAGGCGTATGGCTTCAATGATGATAATGTAGCCATTCCTCCATAATCGAAAAAGGACCTTTGAGTACGAACTCACTTTTGCTTTTCTGAAGTGGTGGGATCCTTCATTGTAAGTAGATGAAGGGTATTCCAAGTTCACATTCACCGTCATTTTTTGTTTTTTTTTTTTGAGTTCTCACCTCTGTTGAAGCGCCGGAGTCAACTCAAAGAAATCCGTAATGACGTTAATAATATTAGGGATCTAAATACATGCGACCGTTGAATCTACAATTAATGATTTTCACTCTAAACGTTGTGATCAGAACGGCGATCAGGGTGGGGGATAATTGAATTACTTACCCGAAAAACAAAATCAAAGGTTGGAAGAGGGCTTGTTGGGACACAAAGTGACCTCGATAGCATCCCCCGAGCAATAACCACCAAGATTCCTCGTAGGCTCATCAGAATCCTGATCACCCCACGCATACGAATTCGGACACGCTCCCTTGTAAAAATCAGCATGAGGACCAGGTCCACCGCCCACATCCCCACGAGAACCAACAGGACAAGACGAAGCGCCTTGACAACTGTTGAAATCGTTACAGCAAGGACTGGAACAAGAACCGTTCGGTCCAGGGACGGGACAGCCAGAAGCGATGTTACAGACGTAATCCGCGCAACCGGAACCTGTCAATTCGGTGGCGACGGAGTATCCGTACATGTTGCTCAGGTTGATAAAGGCAGCTCCGGCGGGATTACCAGGAGTGAAGTTGATTTCGGCACGGCTCATGGCTTTGTTGATCTGTGCGGGATCGGTGTTGAAGCTGAGAGCGATACCGTTTCCGTCTTGGGGGATACCTTGGGCAGCACCGGCAGTTCCTCCCGCAGGGATCGATACGTCGGATTTGGTACCTCCTGGAATAGTAATTTGCACGGTGACAGCGCTGGAAGGGGGGGAAACTCCGAGTTAGAGGGTCGGAAAGGGCATTTTTGAGGTAAAGTGCTGTTTACCTTCCACATTGGTTGTGGATGTTGAGGCTGCTTGCACTGACCATGGCAGCGGTGAGGAGGGAAACGAGCATCTTAGAGTTGAACATGATGATTTGTGGCGAGGGTGTTATTAGTCGCTTCGCGGTAAAGTTGGGTTTTAGGCAGGAATTTAGGGTGCTGAAGCAGAAGGGCTTCACTTGCATCCAGTTACGGTACTCCATAGGACAGTTGAATTGAGTAGAAGTGCCTCGTCGCATAACTCGGGCTTGCTAGTGTTGATTCCTTCGTTCGATTCATTCATTTCGACTTGTGAGAACGTCAGCCAGTGGATCTTGGTGGATTGACCAGAGAATTCCGCACCTTAGGCCTACAGGTTCGCTCCTCTTAGAATTTCCCAACCTGAACTGTGTTAACAACATGATTCATTCCCCTCTTTCGAACGAGGCTCGCCAAGGGCTTGCGCGTCGGTAAAGGATAAACGAAGAACAGCTGAAGCGGACTGTGCAGCTGAAACTGGAACAGTTTAGATCTGAATCAGTTGGGCAGACTGAAGATACGGAATCCATACCGAAAATGTGTACTCTTCGAAAGCCTAAAGCGACGAACCTGAGGTATCATTATCGACTATGGATAGATCCAAAAAAAAAATTGGCTGAGGCCATTCTGATAGCGACTCGAAGTGGTCAGTGTCGAGATGGTCGACAATGTGGTTCAAGTCAATTAGAAAATCATGGCGGCCGACCCGGGTACATACCCGATCCACCTGAGTGCATCGTTACATGGCCTCGAAGTTGGTCAGTGAATAACCTATACAATCTACTCATGCATATCAGTATGAGCAGTCAAGGTAAATAACCCAGAATTGTCGGTAAGCGTCGAGCAAGGTCTCAAGATAAGTAGTCGGTCAAGGTTGTACGTGTGGAATTCTAACAAGGTGTGAAGATATGTAGCAAGGATGAAACGTATAGAAAAATCACAAAATTCGCCAATCGCTCTATTGTTCAGCACCATGTCCTTCGCGGCCAACACAAGTCCACGACCTCCATGCTGTCCTCCCTGCCCTCCGCCCCCCTCGGCCTTCATATCCTTCGTCACAGACAGACCCTCATGACCTCCTTGTTCTCTTTCAGCGCCAAGTACACCCGCTACAAATACACATCATCACCCATCAGTCAATTCATCTTTTCTCGACTTCTCGAATAAATAGTCATAGTAATCGCTCTCCCTCCACTCCAAGGAACGATAGCAACACCAGAAAACATCGCATCCTCATCAGATTTCGCAGTAATTGATTTCGCCTCGGAAATAGGAATCAGTCTCGAATTCATCCCAGTCTCAAGCCTGTAATCCATCAGAACTACCAGACCCTTCGTACGGTGGACACGCCAAACTTCTCTATACCGAGACAAGAACTCATGATACACACATTTGCGAAGGTAGGCGAGATCAACGGATGACGGTCCTGAAAAATCCATCAAAGCGTTCGAAAACGGCCAGTCGTTAAGAAAAGATCAAGAAAACTACTCACCTTGGTCATCCTTACGGACTCGACACTCCTGTCGATGAAGAGCCTTCCAAGCTTTCTTTTGGCATCCAACAGAGCAGTATATCTCAAATTTACACCCGCCACATCGCTTGAATTTATGGTTTGAGGATAGCGAATCACGATAGGGACACTGACCACCGAATATAAGGATGACCTTCAGACACGAAAACCTGAGAAACGGGCGACTCACATCTTTATATCCACAAACAGTGACATCATACCACCCCAGCTCCTTATCATCTCTCATCTTGTAGATCCCATGCTTCAAATTTGCCTCCCTCACCAATGTCATCCAAACGGCATGCACAGGGCCATAATTCTCGAAATGACGTCCAATATCAAAGCCTTTCTTCTTCATCTTCTTTAACGAGCGAATGATTCGAACTAACACGGCTCGATAGTACAAACGTGTCGTGATACATCGTAGCATGCGCTCAAAGAGGTTGATGCAGCTATGTGAAGCAGGACAGGAATCGCGAAGCTTGAGTATCGATAGTATAAGTCCCGCATCCAACGCGTCCAGGAGTGAAACGGTATCAGCCGTGAAGCAAACGATAAGAAAGTCCA